>PISX010005482.1:47642-107397 GCA_004024625.1 Mellivora capensis
GACGCCTGGGTGGCTCAGTTGGTTAAGCGGCTGCCTTCGGCTCAGGTCATGATCCCAGCGTCCTGGGATCGAGTCCCACATCGGGCTCCTTGCTCGGCAGGGAGCCTGCTTCTCCCTCTGCCTCTGCCTGCCACTCTGTCTGCCTGTGCTCGCTCGCTCTCTCTCTCTCTCTCTGACAAATAAATAAATAAAATCTTTTTTAAAAAATTTTTTTTAATGTATTGAGAGAGAGAAAAGCACCTCTCAACCTCCAGGAATTTGCCTGGTACTATCAGCTAGGCGTTGGGGCTCTCCTGTGAACATCAACAATTCCATAGAACCAGCATCAGACAAGGCTGCTTTGTGACCATGATGGGTCAGGACAATAAAAAGAAAGTCGACTCACAATGTCTGCACACAGTCATAACATAAACATTGTGCAAGCCACAGAAATTAACTAAACATCCTTCTAACCTGCCTGGTATGAGTGACTGGGGCATCTTTGCCAGTGATAGCCTATCTTCCACCTAGTCTTCTCTCCTTTTAGGTTAGATTTATTAAGATACCCAATCATAGAATTACTTGTCTCTTGACAACATCCAATCCTAGGTACAACTCCACTTCCTACAACTCTCCCCAAATCACTTAACACAAACCCAAATCCTATAATGCGGAGATACCCTACAGTTCCCCATGGTATGCATTTTTCCTTTTTGCCATGAGTACTAAGCCCAATTTGTCCTCTCACAAGTATGTTTCTGTTGGTCTTTGGTTGGACAGCATTGGCAGTATTTTATCCTATATCTAAGTAAAATACTAAATACATATGTACCATTACTTATGTGATTGTATGACTTTAAGAATGAAAGGAAGTCACATGAACACCTGATGTACGTTGATATACGGCCAGCATTTACCAACTAATTAAGCACTGCTTTTTATCATTTCATTTTTTAAAAAATATTATTTAATTTATTACATATTAAACATGTATACTCACCCCCAGATTCTCCTGGATCTATCCGGACAAAAGGAAGTTTGGTTTGCTTGTTTTAAAGAAGAGTTCTACATAGGTGTGTGATCATATGTAGCTCAAATACCAGCTCCCTGCCTTACTTAGGGAGCACGAGCTCATGGGGAACATTTATAGTGTGTAGTACAGGTTGGACACGGCACCTCATACAGTTAGAAGACTCAGATGATGGACTCATCCTGCAAAAGCAGGAGCCCAGCTCCTTTCAGAGTCTTTGTGCTTATGTTATGTCAACTCCTGTTCCGTTTTCTCCCATCTAGGTAAAGTCTACAGACAACATTTTTGTTCAGATGGATTGTTTGTGGAAACTGGAGAAGGGCCAAGTTTCGCCTCTGAGTTCATTCCATAAATCGTGGAAGAGTCTTTGGGTTTTCAGAGGCTACAGAATTAGTGATGTATTTTGGTATAATTTTATCTGGCTCATGAGAGGGAAGAGAAGCTTTCTGTTGACATCTGGGTTGTACACATAATCGAAAAATAAGTTGAGATTTTTTTAACTAGAGTGGAGAATGGAAGTGGCTGTAACTATAGAATGGAGTCTTTTTTTAAAATTTAAATTCAATTAATTGACATATAATGTATTATTTGTTTCTGGGATTACACTATGGACTTTTTGAGGATGGGCTGTTTTTCCAGTCCTTGGTCCTCAAAGTGGGGTTCAAGGTACAACAGCATTGGCATCACCTAGACGCTTGTTAGAAACAGGAATTCCAGTCAACCCCAAGATCAACCCTGCACAAACCACCGACCTACTGAATGAGAATCTGCATTTGAATAAAGCTCTTGATTCTTTGTAAACACAATGAGAAGCACTGAGTCTAGTACTAAATCTCACTCATACTTGAAGGAGACAAAGAACAGAAAGAAGGAAGGCAGACCATCTTATTTTGAAAGCTCTTATGCTAGATTATCAATAAATGAGTATTCGAGATCTTTAAACACGAGGAGATAATAAGGAAAATATTTTTAATTCAAATTCATAAGTGTTATGTAGTCAATGATATGCTCTTTTTATTCCATTTGTTCTCTAATATCTCATATTATTGTCACAAAATTTCTCCCAACTAATTTTTTTTAACAAAAGTGCTATTATGGATGAAATCATCTTTTTCTATTACTTAATTTGACATATGCTGCCAACTTGGACCAAAAAAATTAAGGGCATCAATATTCTCTCTCTCTGGGGCGCCTGGGTGGCTCAGTGGGTTAAGCCACTGCCTTCGGCTCAGGTCATGATCTCAGGGTCCTGGGATCAAGTCCCGCGTCGGGCTCTCTGCTCAGCAGGGAGCCTGCTTCCCTCTCTCTCTCTCTGCCTGCCTCTCTGTCTACTGTGATCTCTCTCTGTCAAATAAATAAATAAAATCTTTAAAAAAAATTCTCTCTTTCTTAGCTATTCAGATCAGCATTGCAGTTTTTTCATATTATTTCCCTTTGGTTTATGTTTGTAAGGTGCTATTGTTGTTAATATTCTCCCCCAGCATTGGGCACCAACTTTCATTCATTTTGTTTTGGTAGGAAATAAGTTGCCAAAAATAAACTGTATTAAGTCAATATTCACTTTGTAATTTTGGCTCCCTTAACATTGTGGAGTAAAATTATAAGCACCCTTCAAAATTGTTTTCAGGCTTTGGTAAAATTTAAGAAATGCTAGAGGTCACAATGACATTTGATAATGAACCTTGTGCCGGAGTAGTCTTGTTGATATAAGTACTTTGAGAATTCTAAGTGTTATGCTGGCTGTCATCCTCCTGACCAAAGATAAGAGAATGTTGGAAGTGCTCACATTCCAATGACCTCAAGAACACAATAAACAGAGAGCACTAGCCTGCTGGGGTAAAGATTTACCTAAATTTAATTGCACTTCTCCTCAATGTTTGCTGAAGAGCAAGAAGTTCCCCAAGATATTCAACTATTAACTACAATGTTTTTGTTTATTTCCAGGAAATAAAAATTATGTGAGGACTACGCACCATAGAAATAATATTTGTTATAGGATATTTTTTTCACTGAATCTGTAGGATATTTATTATTTAAATGTTATTTAAACCATTTAATTAATAGATTGTTTAGTACTTAAATTTACATTGCTCAGCATTCTGTAAATGAACCCACCAGACTTGTACAGATACCTTACCTCAATATTTCATGTGAATGGTCTCATTAGTCAAAACTCCAGCCTTAACTTTCCACCAATAGTCTGCTCTGTAAAGGGGGCCCTGAATAGATACAATTCCAAACACACCAGAAAGCCTCATTCTTCCACAGAGCCATAATTAGGCAATTAGTTATTTATTTATCAAGTTATTTGATATTTATTTATCAAGTTATTTATCATTAACTTATTAAAGACTTTCCTTCCCTACAATTAAATAATATTTTTAAACACCAGCTTAAAAATAATGTGTTCTGAGGAGAGAGGGAAGGAGAGGTTAAAAAGTATAGCATAAGGTGTTGAAAATGTTTTAGAACAACCTTTTAAATCCAATATTCTACAGCCAGAGAGGGTTGTTTCTTCCCTTTGGGGGCAATGAATCCGAAAAGGGTCCAGCAAGGGATTTTCCTCATTATTTTCCTTCTAAAAGCTCATATTCTTTATATTAAGCTACTGTTAAAACAATCATTAGGAGCACACATTCATATGGTTTTATCTTAAGTAAACTTTTTTGATGTATAGCATCCAGAAGTTTGTACAAATCACATCAATTCTACCAAATGAACTCACCCATGTTACCAACACTGAGATCAAGAGACAGAACATTACCAGAATCCCAGAAGCTTCAATCCTGCCCCCTCCCCTTCACCCAGGCCCCATCCCTCTCCAAGGTAACCGTTAACATCATAGATTAGTTTTGACTTGTTTTGAAATTTATGTAAATGGAATTATATGGCATTAACTCTTAATATCTGTCTTCTTTCACTCAACAATAACATGAATTCACAGGATTCACCCATATTATTCCTTGTAATTGTAGTTCATACATTTTCATTGCTATGTAGTATTCCATTGTGGGGATAGATGGGGAATGGGTTTCCATTCTAGTATTAATGACATTTGGGTTGTTTCCAGTTTGGGCTATTATGAATCATGCTGCTATGTATATGGTTTCGAAGCCAAAGCAATATAATCAGTTTGAATAAGGAAAAGTTTGTCAGATCCTTTCCTTTTCATCATTATTTTCCTCTAAAAAAGTGAAGCTATTGGATTAGATAGAGCAGAGTTGAACCTTAGAGGCTAACATTCTATAATCCTACAATATCTTTCTTACTAATAATTTTTCTTTTCATAAAAAGTAGTCAGCTTATCAACTGCAATAGTTTCTATTGCTGCTATAACAAATTACCACAAATCTGGTGGCTGAAACCAACACGAATTTATTCTGTTACAGTTCTGGAGGTGGGAAGTCCAGAACGGGTCTTAAGGAGCTAAAATCAAAGCACTGGCAAGGCTGCATTCCTTCTGGAGGTTCTAGGAGAGACTATTCCTTGCTTCTTCCAGCCTCTAGAGGCTGCCCATGTTCTTCATCTCACAGCCTCCGACTGGTAATCCCATTCCTACCATCTGTGCCTCTGGTCACATCCCCTGCCTCTTCCTCAATTTATGATGAGGTTATGTCCTGATAAGCCCATCATAAATTGAAAATAATATAAGTAAAAAATGCACTTAATACACCCTAACCTATTGCATATCATATCTCAGTCTGGCCTACCCTGAAAGTGCTCAAAATACCATCATTAGTCTACAGTTGAATAAAATCATCTCACACAAAGCCTATTTTGTAATAAAGTGGTGAATATCTCATGTATTGAATACTGTACTGAAAGTGAGAAATAGAAATGGCCGAATGGGTACAAAATGGTTTTAAGTGTATCGGTGGTTTACCCTCATGATCACGTGGCTGACTGGGAGATGGGGCTACCATTGCCCAGCATCACAAGAGAGTATCATACTGCACGTCACTAGCCTGGGAAAAGATCAAAATTCAGAATTCAAAGCACAGTTTCTACTGAATGCATATTGCTTTCACACCATTGTAAGGTTGAAAAATTGTAAGTTGAACCACTGTGAGTCAGGGACCATCTGTAACTTAAGAACTCTTATGATTACATTGGATCCATCTGCATAATCCTGTATAATCAAGATCCTTAGTCACATCTGCAAAATTCCTTTTGCTATGTAAAGTAACATTCACAGATTACAGGGATTAGGGCATAGACACCTTTGGAGGGCCATTATCAGCCTACCACAAAAACCCTCTGAAATTATGCTCAGCTCCCTATTCCCCAGTACATTTTGCTCTTCCCAGTCACTGAAGGAAAGCAGAAATTCAATGTGCTTGGATTCTGTGAATTCAACTCAAAACCATTTATAACATAAATTCCTGGAGAATAGAGAGTGACGAGTATTTCTGTTTCTGTACCATCCCAGTCCCTGGGCATTCAGGGACTATTGGTTGGTTAAATGAATTCATAAAGGACTATTCCCTACATCCTTACATCTCCCTGGTAGGTGAGAAGCAGCCATGTTATACTCATGGACCTGGGGATGGGTGCCTGCAGCTGTGGTTTTACTTCATACGCTGGTCTTAACCTCATCTGATAAATGAGGTGGCTGGTACAGGTAGTATCTAGAGTACCTGGCCGCCACTAGCATTCATTTTAAGTGGAAACAATACTGATGATATACTGTAAAGTGAAAAGAGGAAAATTCAGGGGCGCCTGGGTGGCTCAGTGGGTTAAGCCTCTGCCTTCGGCTCAGGTCATGATCCCAGGGTCCTGGGATCGAGCCCCGCATCGGGCTCTCTGCTCCACAGGGAGCCTGCTTCCTCCTCTCTCTCTGCCTACTTGTGATTTCTGTCTGTCAAATAAATAAATAAAATCTTAAAAAAAGAGGAAAATTCAAAATTATGTAAATGGTATGATTCAAACTGACTGTAAAACTATGTACCATACTAACATAAATGATAATAAAAGGGGAAATTGGGTTTGGGGTACATGGGCACAGTACTATATTCACAATATTTCAGTAAATTTAAGCTGTTCAAAGTTTATTTTTTAAAAGTTGCTTGATGATGAGATTGGATTATAAACTCCTTGAGGGTAAGGACCATGTTCTTCCTCATATTTGTTTACATAAAGCCTAAGACAGTGCTTCAACAGAGGAACTGATAAGTGTTGATATATAAGAGAACTGTGGCGTAAGCTTTGTTGTATGTAAAGGCCAACTAGGCCTGATGAAATCACTGGTCATCAAGGAATGCGATCAGGAAGTAGGTTTCAAAGTTTGTAGCTTTTAAAGGGATGCATCAGAATGAAGAGTGAAGGAGCCCCCAAAATAATGCATGTAATTTGAACAAGCATGTTTAGTTATTATTTTATATTTGGAAAAAATATATTTTTTTTATATTTTATATTTTACATTTTAATCCTGTATACAGGATTCTCAGTAGGTATAGAGATGGACGTTGGAGGGTATATAAACATCCCAATCTGGGCACATATACAAGACTGATTGAAAAATATGATGTAATCATGTGTGGGGGTATTTAAAGTTTGAGAAACAGTGGACTAAATCACTGGGTTTCCCCTTAAAATCACCTTATTATTATAGAAATAAAGCTAATCATTGAACATCAATTACCATGAACCTCATTGTCTCCAAATCCACTGATTAGCTCTAAACTGCTTAATTCCAATCCCAAATGATTATCTGTGTAAAAGCTTAGGTGATGAAAAAAAATGCATAGAAAAAGTTACACTAAGGAAACATTTAAAAAAATTAATCATGGTCATTTTTATGTGGCTAGATCATGGATCCCATTTCTTTCTTTTTTATTTTAGTAAAGTAGGTTTTGCTTCTATGATGAAAATAAAATTAACATTTTTAAAGTATTTTTAAGAGTCTACAAAAAAAGATTTTTTGTTGGCTTGTACTGTAAGCAATTAATATTACAAATATTCTATATGCTCATGAACATGTGTAATTGGAATTATTCAAAGTGTTTAAAGATTTCTTGATTTCCCCTGCACCCCTCACTTAAAAATATTCCTTCCTTGGTCTTCCCCACCTCAGGATGTAAGACCATCCTCTCCTTTTCTCAAGCCAAAATCTTAGAAAATCATCATTTATCAGGCTTTTTTCCTTACCTCCTCCTGAGTCCATCAATAACCTCTGTCAACTCTACTTCTAAAATATACCCTGAATCTGTTCATTTCTCTCCATCTCTACTGTCAGCACTTTAGTCTGAATCAGCATTTTACAAAAACTGTGAGTTGCAAACCATTGATGAGTTATGAAATCAGTTTAGTGGGTGACAGCCAGAATTTCTTGTTTTATGGTGAAATCTCATAGCAATCTCTGAGTGCATCACTCATGGTTAAAGGGATTGTCTCATGAAGTTTTTGGTTATGTATATGTGTTTATGTACTGAGTCACCACATAAAATATGTGCTTTCTTGGGTATTGTGCTAAAAAATGTTTGAGAGCCTGCACATAAGCCCACACCATTTTTCCCCTGGACTGCTTAAAATCTGAAATGCTTATTCTAAGCATGATGAGAAGCCAAGACCTTACAACGGCCTACCAACCCAGTGTGAACTGTGCCTGCTTACCTCTCTGACCACATTGTCTCTCTCTCCTCCTCTCACTAACCATACTCCAGTCACAGTGGCTTCCTTTATGTGAAACACACCAAAGTACCTCCACCTCCGGGACTTTGCCCCTGCTATTGCCTCTTCCTAGCAGGCTCATTACAATGCTTGCAGATTCCTCCTGGTCTTAGTGCAAGGGTCATCTCCACAAATTTCTAAAATGCCTTCCAATCCCCACTGTCTTTTATTTCTTTCCTAGCACTCATTATTACCTGGAATTACCTTGTATACTTTTTTCCTTTCTTCCTTCCTTCCTTTCCTTCCTTCCTTCCTCTCTCTCTTCCTCCCTCCCTCCTTTTCTTTGTCTTTCTTTTCTTTCCTTTCCTTCCTTCCTTCCTTTCTTTTCTTTTCCTTCCTTCCTTCATTCCTTCCTTTCTTTTCTTTTCTTTCTGGCTTGTTTACTGTTGTTCTCCATGCCTAGAATGTGAGTTCTAGAGAGCAGAACCTTCCTTGTCTACCTTGTTCACTGATGTCCTCCAGAGCCTAAAATAGAGCCTGGCACATAGTAAGTGCTGACTCGATGTTTTCTGATTATGTGATTTACTAGATGTGAAACACTATGTTAGATCTGGGATCAAGTAGGAAACACACACCCACAGAGTCACTTGACATATATATGCTTTCCTGCTTCTTAACTCTCCCTTCCAGCTCCCTGTGGGGAAGGACTTGACAGTTTTGTTCACCATTTATACTGTCTGCTTGCATGGTACCTGGTACCTAAAGCATCAATGTTTTTAAAGTGAATGACTGATTCCATGAATTTGTGGTGGCTCCAGTTACACAGAGTTGAATGATTTTCCAGCAGATTTCTGAAGCCTGAGTTAAACATACAAAATGTAGGCATTTGATTAGATCTGGAGTAAGGATATTTAATAGTTGAAGCTAGTGTCCTGAAAGGGATGGACAGTGGGGAGTAGATTTTTTTATGGCTTCATACTTAGATGCCTTTCTAAAAAGAATGGCCCAAAGTTATAGAAGTTTTTAGTTTAGTCACTTGTAAAGAACAAAATTAATATACTGGCACATCCATTTTCTTACTCCATTCTTTAGAACGTAAATCCCAATTAGCATTTATTCTTACTAATTAGAATGCTAAGCAATCATTCACATTTTCCCCCAGAGCAATGCAGATTTACTTATTTCATTACTTTTCTTCATGACATGGTGTCTTAGAGAGTCCATCTACTGACTGTAAAAACCGGAGTGGATCTTTACTCTAGATAATTCCTTTATCAGTCAGCCAAAGACCAGTGAAGTTACAGGAAACAACTAAGTGTACCACCCAACCAAGTCACAGACAACAAATGTTGTCAAAATAGTTTCCCCATCCCAGTTCATCCTGGCCTTGACTTTGCACAGAGCCCACCAGATAACCCTAGCAGGCCATGTGTCACTAAGAACACAGAACTCTTATGGCAAGTCTGATTACCCAGTATTGAGTCAACCAAGGTAATTGACCCATTAGTTGTAGACTGGCTTCTCAAGATAATTGGAGGATTCAGAGGTTTTGTTTTGGTGAGAAAGGAATAAATAACTTACTGTTTACATTTTCATTAGTCATCCCCTTTCCTTTCTGATTATATTTTCTTGTGGGAAATAAAGAAAATGGGTTCCATTTTTGGATACCATGATCAAGATGTTTATATCTTTCAAAGGTTAACACTAGGAAGAGTATTTTAAAAATGAACTTGGCTTCAAGTATAGTGGGAAAGTACATCATTAAAACTTTATCTCTTTCCCCGAAGAATCTTGAAGCACTCAGCAAATATTACACTCAGACTCTTTTGGCTAGGTTCATCGATTGCAAGTGATACCATCTCCTCTCATGGCAAGGGGCCTTACTCAAGGGCACATAGTCCCAATCAAAGTTAGAATTTAAGCCACCTCTAAAATTGTATGCAACTGGAACCAATATTCTAGAATTGCTGCCTGACAGGATTGCTGCTCCTGGCCTGCCATAACCGGGCTATACCCCAAACTTGATTCTAATTACTCTTAACATAGAATGATAACTTGAAAGAAAAGGGGCCTTCATCTTCACCCAGTTGCACTCCTCACCTTACAGGCAAAACAAAAAACAAAAAACAAAAAACAAAAAACAAATGCCAAGAAGGTGAAAACACTTCCCTAAACTAATCACTAGTAGGTGGTGAGCTGGAACTGGAATCAAGGTTTTCCGATTCCCAGATGAAGTCTTTCCACCATGTTACTCAAAATAACAAAGTCTTTGCAGAAGCCTGAGGAGGGCTGAGCTCCCACTACTTGCCCCAGCCAGTGGAGGGGCTAATTTTTTTGTGTGAAAACATAACAGCTTGGCTATGGCCACAGAAGCTTCTCCAGGACCCAAAGGTCTGGGATCTAGGCTCAGTCAAGAATGACTTTATTTATCCTGGTTGTTCCAGGCACTCATTTGGCAATCTAGCCAGTGCTTAATAAATATTAACATGATTTGGGGTGCCCAGGTGGCTCAGTTGGTTAAGCATCTGACTCTAGGTTTTGGCTCAGGTCATGATCTCAGGGTCATGAGATTCGAGCCCTCCATCGGGCTCCACACTCAGCATGGGATCTGCTTTTCCCTCTTCCTCTGCCCCTCCTCCTGCTCTCTCACATAAATAAATAAATAAATAAAATCTTTAGAAATATACATATATATAAATTAACATGATTTAATATTCTTCTCAACTCTACCTGAATGTGTTTTTTGTTTTAAGTGGAGAAGAATCAATTCTCTTAATATGTGTCTTGAGGATAAAGTAGGTGACAGATCGGTGAAAGGCAAGGGCCTTGAGGCTTGAGGCGTAGCAAGTATAAGGGCATGCAGCTTGGATGCAGCATCCACCTGCTGAATGTTGGATGGATAGGATGGGGTAAAATCACTGAGAACTTTAAATCTGGTTGATGGAGTTTGGACTTGGGAGTAGAGTATTCTATTCAGAATATTCATAAATTCTGAGCGGGGCTGTGACACATTTAGGATGTGTTTGAAAATGAATCAGGCAGTAGCGTGTGTGACAGATGGGCAGGGAGAGACTATGTAGTGGGAAAGACCAATTAGGAGACTGTATGGCAGTTGAAGAAGGAACGTTTTAGAGTGCTTCTCCATGTCACCTTTCTAGCAATTCAGACACAGAAACTGGAGACCTAACACATTCATGGCAGCCTGGCTGCACCTGCTCCAGGTTACACAGGCTTCTGCTCCCTGCTTTGAACTTTGCCCCCCTCAACCCCCACCATCCAATGACCACCTCACCTCGGCAGTCAAACCACCACCACCCGCCCCCGACTCGAGGCTGCAGCTTTCTCCGTCTGCAGCAGTCTCCAACTACTAGACCTGCCACCAGACTCCCCAGATGCCCTTCTCTGGGCATCATCTCTAGACCTTACCCGAGATCTCTGACTAGAGAAGACTAGGCTGACACCATGGGCAGCACTGAGTCATGAGGACAGAAAGCAGAACTGAAAGGGCTGTGGGGAAACCATGGGTCAGTGACAGGAACCTGGAATACACAGATGCAAGGGGTCAAGGCAAGACCATGGTTCAGAAATGAGAAAAACCAATGGAAGCTACAACCATGAGGCACTTTGAGAGAGACTTTTCCTTTCCCCAAGAATGAATTCTTCACATGGCCATTATGTTAAAAATCTACCACAGGCTCCAGTCTGCTTTTCTAACTACTGTACCCTAACCTTTCCTCATTTATTGAATGCCTGAAACCCTGCCTTCCCTCTTTCCTCTTGTCCACAGCATCCCCTTAAGAGCTACCACCATTCTCCAACCTCCCACTGAGTCCTCGGCTCCCCATGTTCTGACATCATATCTAGTGGCATCTGTCACCTCTCAGTTCCACAGTCTTATTCGTGAGTTACATTCGGTTTTCTAAATCCTTCTGGTTCTCCCTTTGCAATATGTAGCAGATCTGGCCCTTTTGTTTTACCTCCTTGTCCAAGGCCACACAGCACTTTTTAACCACTTTGCAGTTGCTTGGCCAATTTCTCCATCCCTAGCCTATTTCCGTACTCCCATTCATCTGACACTGAGATCTCCCTCAGATGCCAGTCCAATCATATTACTAAGCCTTAAAGCTACACTTGCTCCATTCTAATTGCTGTGTTTCAAGTTAAAGCTCTTACTCATAGCTTGGAAGAGTTGGAAGGGATGTTGGAGATAACAAAACTAAGACTCACAGAGATTAAGATACTTCTTCACAGGTACCTTGGACTCTTGGCCACCTCACTCTCTGCAAATTGCTCTTTTCTAATTTACAATTCAAACAAAATCCTACTCTCTTGTGCCACATCCATTCATTCATCCTTTTTGTCCACAGCACAGAATACTTTTATTTATTTTTTAAGGATTTCTAGAAAATTTTATTTGACAGAGAGAGAACACAAGCAGGGGGAACAGCAGATAGAGGAAGAAGCAGGCCCCTGCTGAGCAAGGAGCCTGATGCCGATTCCGGACTCCATCCCAGACCCGTGGGCTCATGACGTGAGCCGAAGGCAGACACTTAACGACTGAGCCACCCAGGCATCCCCACAGCATACTTTTAAAACTGCTCATTTCATCTGCTAAAACCTCTTATGATGAGCCTGACAACACAGATTATTCCACAAAACTTAATTGTTGGGCATAGCTGTTTTGTTGTTTTGTTTTGTTTTTTTAACTATGACAGACCAAGACTTGGGGTCTTCCACAGACTCAAGCTGCCCACTAGAATCACTGCTCCATGGGGGTGCCCCCTCATTCCTGCCTCTGTATGGAGGCATCTGTCAGCACTGGGTGAAACACTGCCAAGAGAGACAAATGACAGATACAGTTACATACCATTACCTGCATACATACACAAAAATATATAAAGACAAGTACCATACGATTTAACTCAAATGTGGCATTTAAGAAACAAAACAAATGGTTACTGGAGGGGAGGTGGGGTGGGATGGGATAAATGTGATGGGGATTAAGCTCATCACGTGTGATGAGCCCTGGGTGTTGTATATAAGTGATGAATCACGAAATTCTAACCAGAAACCGGTATTGCACTGCATGTTAACTAACTGTAATTTAAACAAAAAGTGAAGAAAAAAAGGCATATATAATGAATGTTTACATTGCATTTTAATAAATTCTTGTAATGTGTACAGGAATTTTATTACATTATTTTTGGTAAGTTCATGTCACCCAAAATGCAATGCTTACATATGTAGCATTCTCTTTGTTTTTTTCTCTGTGATTTTTATTCTTTTCTTACTTTGTTTTATCTTTTCTTTTCTGTGTCATCCCAAATTTCTATCTATCCTTGAACTTTATCCATAGAAATGCAACCCATCATCCATATGGCCCTTCATTTCTCCCTATAAGTCCCATAAGCAACAATGAGCTACTCAAGCAGATGTGGTGTGCATAGGCCTTATTTGAAGAGTCCAACTTGTGAGAAGCATCTAGGAACAGATGATCAGTTACTAGAATGGGGAAAATTGCAAATCTGCCAACTTGCTTATTTTGTGCATGTTTAAGGACCATTGACAGGGAGAGAATGAAATCACTTAACTTTGGTAAAGACTAGGAAATAAAGGGTGGCTCATCTTTGAGACAGCCTGAGGTGTGAGAGAGAGCACCCATTTACACTTGCTTAGAGGGGTTCTGAATCCTTGTAATTTTACCTGTGGCCTCTCTCCACGAACAGCTGTGGCTGCTATTTTAATTTTGAAATTCAGCTGTTCCTTTGCCAGTCTTGACACAACATTTTAGGCATGTTCTGAAGCATGACTCATGATACACTCTCTAAAGGCCAAATCACTTCAGTATTCTAGGCAATTAGCTCTCTGCTTCCGATCTACTGGATATTCTCAGACCAAGATGCAAGATGAAGACCATGGACAATTTAAGAAGGGAAGAATTCCAGCCAAGACATAGGCAAAAATCATTCAAGACCACATGAGAGGTCTAAAGGACACGGGGAAGCAGATTAAAACATAACTGCCGAAGTTTTACTTAATCTAAAAGAGCCTATTGATTAGATAGCACCATCCCTCTCATCAACAAACATGACTACAGTGTTTGCTATGCCTCCTGGTTTGTTATATGGCAGGGGCCGCAGGGAGGAAAGGGAGGAAGGAGGGTAAACAAAGTCTATAAACATCTTGAAGAATAAATATTAGCTTTTGGATTCAAGAGCTAGGAGAGATAACTTGAGGAAAGTAATTTTTATCATCTATTCATTAATTGTGGTTATAGTGTACACTTTGCAGACTCAAACTTTTGCACTAAATGATTGTGATTTTATTAATTTTTTTTTCCACAAAATACAAAGCTTTGTACCACATTAAGTGTTCTAACACAGGAAAATCTCAAGATTTTCATTGTGAGGAGGGATGATTTTTATATATATAGGACTGATTTTATACATATTCTTAAAATTAATATTAAATAAAATGTCAGGACAAAGGAATGCCAACCTTGTAGAACATGCAGATTATTGCTTAGAACTTGCATATACTTTAAACTGACACACAAAGAATACAGACATTTTTAAATTTTAAGGGAATTACCTAGAGATATTCATTAATCCCATTCAAATTAAGCACAACCAGAGACCAAGAATACTAAATTGCTATTTTAATTGCTGATAAATCTGAGTAACACTGATTTATAAATTACCAAGTCTCACATTTTGTAAATAAGACAAAGTTTTTCATTCAGTCTTACGGAAATAAATTAGGAGATGTGTTCTCAAAATGTTAAATGTATTTTGAAAGACTTCCAAAATCTTTATAACAATTAAATAGCAAGGTTGATATTTCCAGGAAAAAAAAAGTGTATATCACTACAGCTTGTCACATTTGCTGCAATTTTCAAGCAGCTTTTTCAAATGAAATCTATGTCTAAAAGTTATTACAAATTCTAATAATTACCAAAAAAAACCTCATAACGCATCCTAGTTACAAGTTAGTAACAGTATTATCTATGCAAAAATTCCTTAAGTAAAAAGCAGACATAATTATAATCGAAGCAAACCAAGCAAGAAACAGAAAAATATATAGCATATTTTATTTACAGTTATATTTTAGGCTTCATTAACCAAGAAGTAGCAAAAATCTAATGCACACTTAATTACAGAATTACGTAAAGACAGAAAAAAAATATACAGATGATTAACGAGTTTTCAGCCAGAGGTATTATATCTTTAAGATTTAGAACTACTTCTCATTGTTTTTGGTCTTAAATATAGGGTCTGATACCAAAACTGTCTAGTTTGCTGTAGACATTTTCAATGCAAACAAATGGTTTATGATGTAACCAACAAGGGAACCAGTGTAAACATTTTCAATGCAAACAAACCAATCTTTAGCAGCTAGCCTTTGCTAGCTATCCAAAATATCTTCAAATAAAGGTACAACTTATCCTTACAACCAAGGCTGGTAGGGGCAGTTTGAGGTCTGGGCTAGAAAGGGATAGGGCTCAAGTCCTTGGGTGTTGCGTTCGTAAAACGTGCTGAGTAATCCACTTGCTGGTAAGTTAAAAGAAACATGACCGTAACTAAACCAGCTCAATTAAAGAG
This sequence comes from Mellivora capensis, assembly GCA_004024625.1. Taxonomy (NCBI): domain Eukaryota; kingdom Metazoa; phylum Chordata; class Mammalia; order Carnivora; family Mustelidae; genus Mellivora; species Mellivora capensis. The sequence goes on from PISX010005482.1 coordinate 62,862, forward strand.
AAGGACTCAGGAATGCTGCCACAGACCAGCAGCCCCTCCTCCTAACAGACTTGTAAGAGAGCTACGTCCATTTGTCCTGCTGCCTCCGGGGTCTAAGAAAGAACATTTAGATAATTTACAGGCCTACAATGAATCCCTCGGTGAGACATATATAAAGCTCTTACTGCTAAGCCAGTTTAAGAAAAAGATTACAGATGTTTCTCAATAAAACCAGAACCTTATTAGCCTTGTTTCATCTCATAACAAATATTATTAAATACTAAATAGCTTCCGATAGCCTCTTAGCAATTATGGTTTGCTGAACTCTACTTAAACTTACTGCAATGCTCCTCCGCTCCCCCCCAGTGGAAGAACATACTTGAAAACTCTGAAGTTTGCCACAATAGACCAGAAAGCTTATGGGTATGGGGAAGCCTCAAAAGATCTTGAAAGGTGCTGACATAAGGGATGGAGGTGCCGGTAAAATCTTAAGGGCGTTAGGAGGACAAGTTAGAAGGGCTGGAAAGATTCAGAGAAAAACTTCTAGGTGAGGGAGGGGCATCATGCCTTTTAAGGGAAAATCAGTCGTGGCATCTCCAACTCCAGGTGCTGCTGGCTTCTCACTGTTCTCACACATACCCCATGTACTTCTTGTGAAAAATCCCTTGCAGGAGCTTTAGTGTGCCTGTGGTCAACCAAGCTGTGGTTAAGGCTGGGTGGTTTGTGTGTGTGCCCAAGGTCTCTAGACACAGAAGGGGTCTCGTTGCTGTGCTGGAGAATACCTATGGAGAAACACTGTGCCACATTTCTGACAAAATTGTAGGAGTTTGCTTCTTCTGGAACCCAAGACACACAAACACATAGTGTTCCATGAAGTATAACTGATGAGGCCAACAATGACATGGATTTCTCAATTTTCAAGCAACAGACTCAACCACTGAAAGCCAATTTGTATGTTTATTTCCATATTGGAGTTAAGAGTAACCTAGAAACTGAAATTTATTCAAACATTTATTTTAATAGTGCCTTTAGGGACATGTTTATTTCCCTTAAAAATGAAAGAGAACAAATATGAGTATGACAACACTTTCACCTTGATATCTCCACAACAAGACTGTTTCTAACGCATGATGACAAATGGTGTAACCAACCATAAAAGTGGCCCTTCACGTCCATGAAGAACTGTTCTCCAAATACCCAACGCACCTCACAGAAAGTGTACAATCTAAAAACTGACACTTCAGCAAAAAGTCGAGTCAAACAGATTAAAATTTAGAAAAGAATTTGATTCAAACACCTATAAATGAGGCAGTTTTTAAAACTAGACCTTTACAATCGTACTGGGGCATCCATGGTATATCAGTCACCCTCAGGAATGGTGAGACATTATTATTTCTCTAAACATAGCACTAACCCATGAAACAACAAAACTAAATAGCTGGAATAAAAATTGCATCTTAACCTACTGTAAGGTATCAAGACACAACTTATGCAGGAGTTAATTTCTTTGCACTCATATATAACTCCATTTTGAATTTTAAATAAATGCAAACAATACTCCCTAGAAAAATTTCAGAGACAAGAATGCAAATTCTACAAATTCAAGCTCATAATTTTTAAATTCTCCCAAACAAAATATCAGATGCAGAATCTATGATCTTACATGCTATTTAGTTGATTTTCACTCACTTTCAAAATTTTGTAAGAATTGTTATTTTTTAGACTACTACACATTCAAAGAACATCTTTATACTTATAGGTTGTCACTAATCTTTTCCTATAAAAATAGAGCTGCTTAAAAATTTATACCAATTTGCTTTTATTTGCTACAAATATTTTAAGTTGTTAAATTCAGAATGCCTAATAGAATCATTTAAATTAATCCATGTAGTCAAAATACTTAATATGTAAAATGTCTAGCAAAAGTTTGTCATTTAATAAATGAAAAATTCATCGTTTAATAAATGACATGTTCTGTCTTTAACTCCTTGTATCATAGGTAGGTGGATACAATCACAGAACAGTGAAGTATATAGCTCCTATAAAGATTTGACTTAAAGTAGTATGGCAGTTTATAGTGTCTTTTCCATTTCATGCATGTTGTACAAGGAAATATGTAGCTTCTACTTTTGGATATTGAATGTGGACGTTGAATTAGCTGTGATGCAGTCAGCATAAAATAAGAATTGCTGACTAAGGGAATAATGAACTTTAGTTCAAAACACTGATATTTTAAACACTTGTTTTGTGAGCAACTATACTAATGAAAAGTGCTATCAATGAAAGTAAAAATAACGTTTTAAGCATGAATAGCAACTATAAAAACTGAAACTGCTATATGGAAACTCACTGATGAGTGAGTTTTAAATTACAATACATTACAATATATTGCTTTATATTGTCTTCATTTTGATGGTGGGTTTAAAATCTGTGTTCAGAAACTATAGAAATATCCCAAGAGTCAAAAATATTTATTTCAAGTTTTGCTTCTTTTTAAAGGAATTTCCAAAATAGTTTTCTAATATAAATGTTTTCCTTTTAAAAATCCAGTTTTCTTGCAAAAGAGCAAGAAAAGAACAAGATAAAACCATGTGCTTTCCTACCCCCCTAAACAACCAATATGCACTTAAGTGCCTATGATGTCAAAGGTACTAAATTTGGTAACAAATTATCAATGTAATATTAGTAGCCTTAAAAACAAATACCTATACTTTACATTACTTTAATTAAGTCTTTCAAAAATAAGTGTACCTACTCTAAACCAATCAATCTGATTTTCTCACTGAGTTATTGACTGAGATTTCAATTACCTTCTTTAAATGTTCTAAAACTTATCAGGCTCTCTCTGCATTAGACATCCAGATCAAATCAAATCAAATCAAAGTCTGATCTATCCAGCCAGCCTCCCTTCACCATCATAACATGGACAGTGAAAGTGAATCATTCTCCCGTTAGCTGAGACACTGAGTGGATTAGATCTTTTGGTTTGGGTTCATTTAACTCAAGCAGCCATCACTGATTAAATTTCTTTCTTTCTTAGGTAAGAACAATCATTAAAATCAAGTACTTGAGAAAAATAAATAAAGGCAGTAATAGCTAACTATATAATTCTATATTTGGGTTGTAAGAATCAAAGAAAAAGCAAACATATACTTACACATACACACACAAAAAAACCCCAAAACCAAAAAACCAGAGTCACCAGCCGTTGATCATCACATGAGACAAGGATATTAATGATCAATGATCGGAATACTTGGATTAAATTATCTATTTTTTTCCTGTCCTTTAGGAAAGACAGAAATTCAAAGCACTCAAAATGTTGGTTAAGCAAGTATGGATGTAAACTGCGAGTAAAAATGTGAATACTGACTTTTTGGAGTTTTGGTCTCCTTAAGAAGAGGCCTATGTCATGTTAGGAGCATGACAAATATAGATTGGATAACACTTTGGTACTGATGATGCTGGGTTCTGAACTTAGGGGAGGTTTTACAAGTAGAAATAATATATTTTTCACAGAAAAAGTGCAAGGGAAACAGATAGCAGTGTTAAAGCTTTTTCCTTAATGATTCCTCCTATTAGCCTAAATAGTCATACATAACATGCATTTTTAAAAAGAGGAATTTGTCTCTTAAGGAGCTCTGTTAAGATCTGTCTTAAGACTTACTACAAATTTAAAAAGCAGTACTTTGATAAAATGTTAAAAATAGAAATAATAAAGTAACATCTGAAAAATCTAAATATTAAAGAAGTATTTCCATGACTGAACTAATATTCCCAAAGTAAGCAAAATACTTCATCATTCATAAATGACAGCATATCTAAACAAAAAAATACATCATTTCTAATAGCCGAAGAAAACATTTCAACAATTTAGAAATTAAGCCCTAAACGGGTATTGACAGCCACAGTAGGAAATGAGTGCAGTACAACAAAATGTTGAGAGCTATTTACACATATAAAAGCAGTTCCCATCTTTCAGCAAAATTGATGACATAAAACCAAGTGCACCTAATAAGCACAGTTGTCTTTTCACAGAGAAAAATACCAATGCAGGTTAACAGATTTCTGAAAAGATTCACCATTATATGTATAATTTTTTATTTAAATCTTTAAGATTTTATCCATGCTTACAATGCAGAAGAAAATCAGAAAAGAAATCTTGGAATAAAAACTAAGTTTTAGTTTCTCTTTTCTAAAGATTAAAAAAAAGAGCACTGAAGCCCTCGTTAACAAATATAATTAATAAGAAGTACTAGAACATGCCAAGAATTCATCCTATCAGTAGATATAATGTGGGTAGTAATGAAGTATGCTTATCAGTAGCCCACCTTTAGTCAAGTTTTCCATTCTGCAGACTACTTTTGGCTTTCTCTTGTCTGATGAGAGAGATGACTTTGATGCAACCCTTTGTAATTTTGATCATCCACATGACATTCATCACATCCAAAACAACACAAGTAGAGATCCAGGAACATTGGATTAAAAATCCAAGCCTTATGTAGGCTTCTGTTCCTAACAAGGAATATATGTAACTATAAAAAGGAGGTATTGGGACAATCCGTACGATGAAGAACACCACTGTCATGAGTATTCCATTGATGACGTTAGCCTTGGAAAATTTAGGATGTTTCAGAGCTTCAAAGAACCACCTGGAAAAAAATTTTTTAAAGCATCACATTTACTCTGCATCTCCAAAGATTAACTTTTTTAATTTTAGTTTTTAGTTTTTAAAATTCAGTGAACATCCTCCTAATAAGATTTATATAGAGAGGCAAAGGGCCTAGAATAGCCAACACAATTCTGAAAAGGAAGAAAGTTGGCAGACTTGTACTACCCACTTCAAGACTGACTTACTATATAAAGCTACAGTATTCAAGACAGCATAGCACTGGTAAAAGAACAAATAGATCAACAGTGTTAGCCCAGAAATAAACCTACACAAATTTACTCAACTGATTTTTTGACTACAGTATAAAGGTAATTTAATGGAGAAGGAATAGTTTTTCCAACAAACAACTGGAACAATTGGATATTCATATGCAAAAAAAATGAACGTAGGCAGAGACATCACATTTTACACAAAAATTAACTCAAAAAGAGCCACAGACTCTGAAAAATAACCTGAGGGTTTTGAAGGTGCGGGGGGGTGGGAGGTTGGGGGAGCCAGGTGGTGGGTATTGTGGAGGGCACGCATTGCATGGAGCACTGGGTGTGGTGTGAAACTATGAACTCTGTTACGCTGAAAAGAAATTAAAAAAAAATTAAAAAAAAAAAAAAGAGCCACAGCCTTAAACGTAAAATGAAAAACTATGAAACTTCTAGAAGAAAACATAGGGAAAAAATCTGTATGATCTTGGGTTTGGTGATTATACTTTAGATATAACACCAAAAGAAAAATCACAGAAAAACATATTGTTACTAAAAATACTCTTAGTAAAATTAAAAACCTGCTCTGTGAAAGGCACTGTTAAAACAGAATAAAAAGACATCCATGCACTGGGAGAAAATATTTACAGAATACATATAGCATAAAGTACTTGTATCCAAAATATAAAAAGAAGTCTTAAAACTCAATAATAAGGCAACAACCCAATTCAAACATGGGCAAAATACCTTAAACACCTCATCAAATAAGATATACAAAAGGAAAATAAGAATATAAGGTGTTCAGCATCATTTGTCATTAGAAGACTGTAAATTAAAACTATGAGATACTACTACATACCTATAAAAATGATTAAAATCCAAAATTCTGGCAATACCAGTTGCTAGCAAGGATATGGAACAACAGGAATTTTAAAGCCTTGCTAGCAAGAATAAAATGGTAAAGCCACTTTGGAAAACAATATGGCAGTTATAACACTAAACATGTTTATAGCACATAATCCAGCAATTACTCTCCTAGGTATTTTTCCAACTGATTTGAAAATTAAGTCCACACAAAAAATTACACACCAATGTTTATACCAGGTTTATTTATAATTACAAAAAACTGGAAGCAAGCAAACAACCAAGATGTTATTCAGTAGGTGAATGGAGGGGGCACCTGGGTGGCTCAGTGGGTTAAGCATCTGCCTTCAGCTCAGGTCATGATTTCAGGGTCCTGGGATCAAACCTCATGTCAGGCTCTCTGCTCAGCCGGGAGTCTGCTTTTCCCTTTCACTCTCCCTCTGCTCTCCCCTGGTCTCTCTCAAGATAAGAAAACTGGATAAGCAAATTGTGGTATATCCACATAACGGAATGCCATTCAGCAATAAAAAGGATAAACTACCAATTTACATAACCATATGGATGACTCTTAAATGCATATTACTAAATGAAAGGAACCGGTCTGAAAATGCTACTCCCAGTATGACTCCATTTATATAACATTTCAGAAAAATCAAAACTAAAAAGATAGAAAACAGGTCAGTAGTTGCCAGAGGTTCAGGAAGAGAGGAAGAGAGTGGAGTAAGTGAAGCACAGGAGATAATTTAGGGTGGTGAAACAATTCTGTATAATATTGTATTGGTGAGTATATGATGTTATGCATTTGTCAAAATCCACAGAACAGCATGAAGAGTGTGTACAAATTTTAAAATGTCACTTAGAAGGCTGGAGGTGCCAGGATGGAATCTAGACTGTGACAAAAGAATCTAACTGCTTTACAAATACATATATAACCTCACTGTAGGAAGTGGGGTCAAAACAGGTAATCTAAGTAACTGTGAAAAGATATGGTTGCTGTAAAACTAAAGACAAAAGAAACTGTACACATGCACTGTACTCTAGTTGGTAAAGTTGTGTGTCATGGAAGAAAAGGTTAATAATTCTGAAATCATTATACATATATATTGGGATTTAGCAAATAAATACATCTGTTTGATGGTGAAGTGGGGACCAAGTGTCTCACTGCTGGAGTGGAAAGTTACAGACAATTGAGTGGAAAAGGCTAGACTGACCCATATGCTACTGGATTAGAGTTGAAAACACAGGTATGAACTCATTTAGCTTAATATAAATACGGATATAGCAGAAATAATTATAGCTAGCTATGTATACACAGGTTAGTATACTTCCAAGTTGTCACCTGGAAGAACATAGAAACAATGACACCCCACAGTAATAAGCACACCCAGGGCCTAGATCTTGGTTTCTAATACCATTCTCCAATAAAAGGAACCAGGGCTCCTTGAGACACGGCTGATTTTAGGGCTAGAACAGAGAATATACAATAAGAATCCAGCATATTTTTTACTGTCAGAAAGTAAGAAAGTACTCAAAAACCAAAATGATGAGATTCTACCAAAGGCACATAGAAACTAACTGAAAGAGCTCAACGGCAAAAGCTGTAACATTTTGAACAAATAATAAATAAATAATGTAGTACTAGATTAAAACCACCTGAAGTATAAATAGATATCCATGAATCCATAGTATTATAAATGAATGAAGGAATGAGTGTTTGGAAGAGAAAAGATAAATATCCTATGCAGAATAATTACAAATAATTTCTGTAGATACTGCACTCTCAATGAAATAAGGCGTAACTCCCCACTCCCCAAATGGGGTGCTACTCACAATGACTTATTTCTAAAGTTCAGGATAGAAGGCAAGTGGGATAGAAAGAGTACCTTTAAAATTGAGAAATCTGACAAACCCACTTCAGCCAGGTGAACAAGGAAAACATCCAGCGTTAAGTTGTGTTTATAGCAGGGAGGCCTAATACGCTTTCATGAGAATGGCACTTTACTTCTGTAGTCTTCCTCCCAAAACCCCATAACCCGAGTCTAATCATGAGGAAAAACATCAGACAAATCCAAAATAAGAAATATTCCACAGAACACCTGACCAGTACTCAAAAACACCTCAAAAAACAACAGAAGTCTGAGAAACTGTCACAACAAAGAGGAGTCTAAGGAGATATAACTAAATGTAACATGGTATCCTGGAGGGGGTCCTGGTACAGAAAAAGGACATTAGATAAAACTTAGGAATTCTGAATACAGTACAGACTTTGGTTAATAATAATGTATCAGTATTTGTTCATGAATTGTGACAAATGTACCCTACTAATGTAAGATCTCCTTCCTCTTGTTCCATCTAGATGGATTCTTTTGTCTCTCTCACCAACATGCTCAGTTCTTCCTAATCCAAAATTCTCTCCTCTGCTCATCTTCCCTATCATGCTTTCTGAAAGAGAAGTCAACAGTATATTCACAAACATTCTTGCTACACTTCACAACCCAGTACAATACAATCACATTCCCCTACAAAAGAAATTGGTCACCAGTGGCTTCTCCATACCCAAGACAGTGGTCTGTCTTAGCCTTCATCCTAAGTGGCCTTTCTATAGCATACAACATTGCCAACCATCATACTTCCATCTCTCCTGACTTCCATGATACTATTTTCCTCTTGGTTCTTAACTACACTTTCTCAATCTCTACTTCCTCTGCCTGTCCCTTAAATATTTGTGACTCCCAAGCACCATTCCCTTCTCTATGCATTACCAAGGACATTTCAGCCACTCTCAAGGGCTCAACACTTTAACATTAATCTCTAATTTCAAGTCCTCTCTCAAGGTCTACTTGTAGTTCCAGATTTTCAATATATTGTTGAACATTTTCACCTCATTTATTGGTGAGCATTTCACAAATCACAAATTCTCAAATATGCCCAAAACTCAACATGCCTGAAACCAATACCCCATTCCTTGCCTAACCACTCCTCCCCACCACTGCCACAGAAAACTGCCTGTTTCTCTTCTGATCCTCCTAATCATTTGTGGGTTTTCTGATAGATGAAAACATTTTTATTTTCATGAATAAACTCCATTTTAGTACAAAAATTAAGGAATGTGCATAAGCAAACTTTCACAATAACACTAAGCTATAGAAAATTAGTTTGTATAATTAAATGGTTATATTTCAGGGAGCTGGATAAGACTTGAAAGAGCCCAAAGGCCATCATTTCAATAGTTTGTATGTTAGTGTGTCATGAGCATCCCAGTATTTGCTTTTCTTTGTTCAAATTCAGGTCTTTCTGTGGAAAACTTGTGTGTGTGTGTGTGTGTGTGTGTGTGGTCTGTAGATTTTATTTATTTTAAAAACTGAAGTATAATTGACGTAGCATAGTATATTAGTTTCAAGTGTACAACATAGTGGTTCCACATATGTACACACTGGGAACCGATCACCACAACAAGTCTAGTTATTGTCTGTCATTATGCAAAGTTGACACAACATTATTGATTATATTCCCCATGCTGTCCTTACATCCCCACTTATTTTATAACTGGAAATGTATACCTACTAATCCTCCCAATCTTCATCAATGGTATCACCAACAACTTGCAGTCATCCTATACTATTATCCCAATAGTCTGTAACCAAGTCCTGTCCATTTCATTTCCTTATCCTTCCCTGATTCATCCCATTCTCATTGCTGCCATTATAATCTTTGGTCTTCAGGATCTCTTACATCTATGACTACAATGACCCAACTGGTCTCCCCTGACTCAACCTTTCTAGACTTTCCTCTTCTTACAAGTCCTATACTGTATTTAGTCCAGAATACTCATACTTTGTTTTTCAAGCACTTCAGGTGCTTTCCAAATATTTGGTTGTGTGGGAAGGTGATTATCTACAAATCCAGACTTAAAGAATTTGTCCTTTGGCTTTACCATGCAATCACCATATTTATCTTCTGCCATTTTTTTTCAAGCGACCAGTGCCTGGTCTTTAAGCGAGACTATTTTTTTAATTAATTAATTAATTTAGGGAGAGAGCGAGCGAGCGAGCACACACATGTGTACGTGTAGGCAAACAGGAGAGGGGCAGAAAGAGGGAAAAAGGAAATCTCAATGCCCAGCATGGAGTCCCACTTGGGGCTCGATCTCTTGACCCCAAGATCATGACCTGGGCTGAAATCAAGAGTTGGATGCTTAACCAACTGAGCCAGCCAGGCACCCCAAGCCAAACTCTTTTTAAAGAAAGAGCTCATATATTAATTCAAGGTGAAAAAATATTTTATATAGTTGCTCTTCCTCTCTTAGATCAGAAGGGCCACTTATTTTGTTGGAATCTACTTTTTACCAAATTCGAACACTCTTTCATCCCAATAATGGCTAATAGTTTGTCAGTGTATTGAAGCTGAGAGGGAAAGGGGTAGGAGGAAGAAGGAAGACATACATGTAGGAAGAAAGGACAGAGGAAAAACTCTCTTTTACCCACCATCTACAGTTATTACTAAGACAAGGTATACAAGAAAAGATAGCAAATTGTATGTGTTTATAATCCTCAGCCAACTCCATAGTGAAAAATCTGTCTTTGGTCATTTAGCACTTCTTCCTCCCATTGCCCTTCTAAACAAACTTGAATCTTTCAGTTATGTCCTGGGAATTAACTGTGCACAGTGTGGTACTAACTACAAATAGTGTAAAAACAAGGTATTATCTGGTTTAATTCACATCTGGAAAAAGCAGAAGGGGCTCCCTGCAGATAGAGAAATAAAGAAAAAAGTGAGAAAAGAGGATGAAAGCAAAAAATCAGTCCCTACACAGCACTGGTTCAGTGAGTTTCTGGAGTTTAGATTTGAGAGTCAGAAGTCTGAATGAGCCTTGGGAAAGCTGCAGGGTCCGGGAGATATTGTGAGTTCAAGAGGAGCGAAGAGAATTTTAAGAAGTGTTGCTATGAGTAACAAACTGGATCTTTGTTGACATCCTTGGAAAAACTCCAATAAGGTTTTGGATGGCTGTGCTGTTTCTGGGACTCTACACAGAGACTGGGCAGTAAATTGACCCTAGTTATATCTTGGTTGCAAATGTCATTCTTTCAGGCATATAAACACTGGTATTTAATAAATATTAACTCTGAAATTTTAGGGATTCAGAAACTTAATTTTAGAAAAGTTACCTTCCGCCCCAATGTTATTTTGGCTCCCCTTCTTCTAAACTATTCCTTCCTTATCTTTTCTTCCTTGTCTTATGCTTCCATTCTAGACCCTCAACTTAATCCTCTCAATGCCATCTTTTCTCATGGCTTCAAATGTCTCCTCTATCTGAGCGTTCCAAAATTCCTCTCTGTACCTCTCACTACATTTCCACCCAGATGCTCTGTTTGTCCTCTTACCTAACAGCTCCAAACCAAACCCACCACCTTACCTCTAGTCGTCTTCTTGTCTCCTCATCTCTTTTCATGGGCCCATTCCTCAAAGGTACAGACAGCAGAGAAATTATCCTAAACTCGTCCCTTTTCTCTATCTCTAATTTCTCATCCATTGCCAATTTCACTTTTTCTTCCCTGAAAATCTCTATTCTGTCCTCTTTTCTCTATCTCGACAGCCTAATTTGGGGCTCCTATTTATTTTCTGGACTAATGAAATTATACCATTCATTCACCCAACTAAGAGCTGTCTGCTAACTTTCTAACCCAATCTTTTGCCTCCAGTCTTCCAATCTATCCTACAAATACCAAAAACTACAATTACTCAGTGCTATTTTCAGAATGTCTTCCTCCACTGGTCTACATTCTCTCTGTCCACCAGGTCAAGTGCAATCAGCTCTCTCTGACACTCAACACACTCTATGTCTCTCCACCTTCCTCCTAGACATACTTTTTGATTCCACAAGTTTAGGTTTCTCTTTCACAGAGCATGATTATTGCACTTTTTAAAAACTTATGTTCATTCCTTCTTCCTTGAATGGAGGGTCTCCCATGCCCACCCACTTCTAAAAACATCCTAAAACATTTTAAGAATATGTTCTGCCTTCTCTGTGAAGGCTTGCATGACAAATACCAATCAATAATAGATCTTAAAATGTGGTCCATGAACCCCTGAGACTTTCTGCAGGGTGTACAAGGGAAAACTTTTTATAATATTAAAATATTATCTGCATTGCTCCTTGTGCTAACTTCTACAATGACAGTGCAAAGCACTGGTAGATAAAATTACTGGCATCTTATCACAAATCATAGCGATGGCACAAGATGGTACTAGTGGACATTGTATTCTTTACAGCCACACACTGGCAATTAAAAAAAAACAAGGGAGGGGAAAAAAGTTACAAAAGGGGGAAAAAAACTGATTTCACTGGAGAATGTCCCTGATGAAGAATAATAATTTCACTGCATCATGACCTTTGAGTATATCTTTTTAATATTCTGTGTGATAAAATGAGAAGTATACACAACACACTCCTGCTGCAAAGTATAACAGCTGTCTGAAGGAAAAAAAACCCTTGAATGATGATTTGAATTATGAGCTAAACTACATGCCTTTTCCATGGAACACCATTTTTACTTGAAAAAAACAACTGAAAAACTATGTTATTTAGACTTGGGTATTTGGCAGGCATTTTCTCAAGAGTGAAAAGTGAGTTTGTCACATCGAGAAAAGAAGCTTGTCAGTATTTGTTGCCAATAACAAAATCTGAACTTTCAAATGAAAATCAGAATTTTGGAAAAAAATTTATCCGGAAAAAGACTTTGATAATCTCCCAAGATTAAAAACCTTTTAAATGATATCAGTGGTGACATTAACTACTGTGAGGGTTTTTAATATTACTAATAACTGTACCAACATTTGGAATGCATACACAACTCAGTGGACCAAATAACCAAGTGACCAAGGCATGATGTTACATAATTATGCAAGGGCCAAAGATTCAAAGCACAGAGAAACCAATGAATTTGAATGTAACTATGTATGGAAAGTTCACTGAAACAGTTTCAGATCCTACATTTAACTAAGCTTTAAGAAACTACCTCTTGGTATGTTTTGGCATAATGTTAGAGAAGAATATCCTTGAATACTTCAAAAGGCTTCTCAAATATTTCTACCTTTTCCTATTACATTATTAACTCTGAGAGGCTGGGGTTTGGTTGTTGTTTTTTTTTTCCTCATATGCTTCAACCAAAACAACATTTCACAACACACTGAAAACAGAGGCAGCCTTGAGAATCCATCTAAATACCACCATGCTAGACATTAGGAAGATTTGTAAAAATGTACATCCATGACATTGTTCCCACTACAATTTTTTTCATTTTGGCAATGTAGTTATTTTTTGGAAAAAAAACAACAACAACAACAACCCACATTATATTAACATAAAATATTATTGTTACGATTAAATGAATTAATAAATATTTTTAATGTTGCAGTTTTAACTTCCAATCTGGCAAATATCAACAGATAGAAGCCCACAGGAAATAAAAGTTCATTCAAGTCCTCCATAATTTATGAGATCAACAAGTTTGAGACCAGCTGTTTTATAACATTAATACCAGCACTTTTTTCTTGCCCCTTTTCACATAATGTCTTGTTTTACTAGCTCATTATTTCATATTTTAAGTCCTACTTTTTCAAATCTAAACATGCCACCAGACACCAAATTTGAAGGTCCCAGAAGGCAGGGACTGGGACATTTAGGTACTGAGGAGTTATTTAGGAAATACTGAATTAACATATTAAGGAGCATATGTACAAAGTTCTTATAAGCTATTTAATTTTAATAGCAATGTATAAATATGTCCTCATAGCAATGAAAGGCATTTAGGCAAGAAAGAAGTTATCACCACAGAAATACTTTTTATAAAAAGAAATCTGATGTAGGGGTATAACTCAGCAGCAGAAATGTAACTGAAGCCCAGGTGTCTGAGCTTTATTTCAGTCTTCTTTTCCTCTATAACCCACCACATGCATCCCATGTGCCTTCTTCAATTATACAGAGCTTTAAAATATAGAAAACATTAAAATATCCCAAACCATAAAGAAAACAATTAACCAATAGAAAACTCTAAGAGAGCTTCAGTAGCTGCACTCAGTTATGTTATGATCTCCTTGTTGCATTATACCATTTCCTGTTCCCATTCCAACCACACTTCTCCTTTTCTTAATTTACTAAAGACTCAAGGCTTTTAGATAAAGGTATAGAATTAAACTATTTCTAATATTATGAGTTCTCAAAGAGTTTCCAATGAAAACGAATTGAAGTTCCTTTAAGCAACAGAGTTAATTTTAAACACCAAAATGTTTTGGAGGTTATCTGGTAGGACCTAATGATGGACCTGCTTTAAAATCTCATATTCTGAATCATATTTAAGAGATGGACATTGTTAGAGCTTAACTGATCACCTCTTAGGGGTCATTTTTTCAAAAAGTAATTAAATGGCTACTATGTGCCAGACAATAAGTGCTGGACCACGCTAAGTTTAACAAAATTTTGCCCTTGATCTAATGAAAGACAGAGATGAGTAAGAAACAGAAAAAAAGAGAGAGTGAGCTAGAGAAAACGTTATCATGAAATACACTAATCATAATGGTGTAACTGTATGTCACTATTATGGAAGCACAGGTGAGGGACACCCAACTCAACCTGAGAGAGATGGGATTCAGTGATGGAAATAATCCTCAGGCTGAGTTGTGAAGGATGAGTAAGGAGCCAGGAGACCTTTCCACATATGGACAAGTTGGAATGAGAGGAGATTTTTGAGGGAGGGAAATGTGGCAGAAAGAGTAACAGATGTACTTGGAAAATGTTCTGTGTCCCATTAAAGAGCCCACGTTTTATCCTGTAAGCAGCAGGAGTCACTGAGGGGATTCAACCAGGGAAGCTGCATGTTCATTTTTGTGTTTTAGAGAGATCATCATGGAAGAGAATAATATGGAAGCAAGATAAGAGGGATACAGGTAGGCAATTAATCTAGAGTAGGAATCACCAAAGTTCTTCCATAAAGAACCAGACAGTGGACATAGTAATAGGCTTTGGAAACTGTATAGTCTCTGTCACAACAAATGGACTCCACTGTTGTAGTATAATAGTAATGATGTAAACAAATGAGCATAGCTGCCCTCAATAAAACTTTTTTATTTACAAAAAACAGCAGTGGGTTTGGCCCTCGAGCCTTAATTTGCCAATCCCTGGTCTAGAACAGCATTGTCCAAAAAAACTTTCTGCAATTAATGAAAATGTTCTATAGATGTGCTACCCAATTCAGTAGACTCTAGCCAATGGGGCTGTCAAGCACTTGAAATGTTACAAGTTAGCCTGAGGAACTGAATTTTTAATTTAATTTAAATGTAAATAATTAAAATGTGGCTTGCAGTTACCCTGTTGGGCAGGACAGGGTTAGAAGCTGGTACAAGAGCCTAGACAAGAGATGATGGCACTGAGAGTAGAGATGGAGAGTCAGTGGCCAAGGCAAGAAATGTTTTGGAGGTTATCTGGTAGGACCTAATGATGGACCAAATGTAGGTGAGGGAGAAACAGTGAAAGATATTCCCACATGTTGAGCAGGAGAATGAGAGAGAATGGCTGGGCCACATGCTGAACAAGAGAAAGTAAGAGACTGCAGAGGGAAATACGTTGCATTCTATTTCAGACATGTTGAATTTGATGTGCCACCTGGGAGGAGAAAACATTTGACTATCATCAAAGAAGTAGGTAATATTAAATCTGCTCTTTTTAAAAGAGAAAGCAACTGCAGCACAGGGATGTTAAATAACTTAGCCCAGGTCAGGGCACGTTAAGTGACGAGGTTGAATACAACTTGAGTCCATCTGGTTTTAAAATTCATGCACAGTCCATCACATGAAAATGAGCATCACATGAAATGAGCAAACAGGTAATAGTGGACACCTTGAAAGGAGAACTCAGCCCAGGGAGAAGCATGGAGATCAGTGGGCCCAGAAGAGAGCCTCGGGGAACACCAGCATTTGCAGAACCATGTCTTACCAAGAAGGCAGAGAGAGTGTGGTTAAAGACATACAAGGATTGGATGATTGCTGTGTCAGGAAAGCAAAGGGAGTTGGGCCGTAGAAGGAGGAGCATCACGTCCACAGAGACACATAATGAGAAGGTCCCCAAAGGGAGTTTGCCGGATTTTGCAACTGGAAGTCATGCCTCTAATGAAACAGTTCTAGCGACAGAGGAGGAAGCCTAATTTCAGTGAGTTAAAGAGCAAAAGAAGATAGAACAAAGTAGAGAAAGCAAGTATAAACAAGCACTGCCAGTGGGCTTTAGCATGTGGGGTATGTATGACATTTAGCACTTCCTGAACATAGACCGAGTGGCAGGCACCTTTATACATGTAATCTCATTGAATCTGCACAACAAACTATGAGGCCTATAGATATCATCATCATCATCATCATCATCCCTGTTTTGTAGGTAGGAAACCAGGCTCAGAGAGATGAACTAATCTTCTACTCATATACAAGGCTAAGTGGGAGAGCTTGGATTTGAATGCAGGTCGTTTGGCTTCAAAGTACATGCTCTTTGCTCTATACTTTCATATTATCAGAGTCTTTGAGGATTGCAGAATTATTTTAAAAATTCAAATGGCCAAGCCCAAGAAACCAGTTATCTTCTTGAAGAATTAAGATTACATCCTCTGAAATATGGGCAAACAAAATAAGACAGTGTATAAGCAAAACTTGGGAAAGAACAGGTTCAGCAGCAATCTACTCTCTCCTGTTTTGGTGGTGGAAGGACCACTCCTCCCCTGCCCCTAGCACCTTTGGAAAAAAAAAAAAAAAAGATCAGATTAGGGGCGCCTGGGTGGTTCAGTTGGTTTAAGTGTCTGCCTTCGGCTCAGGTCATGACCCGGGGGTCCTGGGATTGAGCCCCGTGTTGGGATACCTGCTCATAGGGGAGTCTGCTTCTCCCTCTGACCACCCCACACACACACACTTTCTGCTCTCTCTCTCTCTTTTACTCTCTTTCTCTCAGATAATTTTTTTAAAAGATCAGGCTAATTGCATGGTGAACATACGAATGACAGATGTCCCGATAAACAGATTAATGGTATTTGTTGCAGGAGAGTCTCACCCATGGAATGTTTTTAGGATATAGCTAGTCTAGGTTTGCTTATGGCAAACAAACCTAGAATGTATGGATTTATGGGGTCTGACCCCCTGAAGAATATTACATAAGCTATGTAACTATCCGAGTATTAAATGGAGATGTTTCCTAATCAAGAGAGTTCCTTTTATGTCCACAATAGGAACTATGCATACTGCTTATAGCCCTTAGAGATAACCTTATTGTGGAGTCTTCCCAATGCAAAAAGGACCCAGGAAGCCATTCAGATGGTCCTGAACATCTCCCTGCCTTGCCAGTGCCTCAGGATTACTTGGATCCTTAGCTTAATACAAGGTAAACTCTCTAACCCATGTGAGTCTGATTTGACAGTCCCAATTCTCTGGGTTATCTCTGTACTAAGTCACAAAAGGGCTGCAAGCAATCATGGGAGCCTACCCCTGGCTTTGGGACTTTGTCCAAAGATTTTAAAGATAGGTAAGTTTTTCAGAGATGGAAGGAAAATGGAGGATGTGAATACAGGAAGAAACTCGAGAACCACCCACAGGTGCATGAGACAGTAAGGGTTCCAAACTAACTCTAATGAACAGTAGGAAATAAGGCTGGGAACAAACATATGGAGCACATCATAGGGAACCTCAAAGTCAGAGAAGAGTCTAAACAGATGCAGTTTTTAGACGAAAATAAGGTCCAGAAGGTGGATCACAGGGAGCATTACGGCAGTGGCACTGTGAAGAAGGACAGAAGAGAGGATGAACCTGGAAGGAGGGAAGTCAGTTGGAAGGCTACGGCAGTAAGTGAACTGTGGAGATCCTGCAGACCCTCATCTAGGACCATGGATATGGAGTGAAAGGAACAGCTAACGTTACACATGAAAGGCATCAGCAGACCTCACTAAATGACAAGATAAGGGTCATACAGCACCATTATAAATCCATTGGCAAATACAAGCATCCACCTCCCTCCATGAGATGGATGGAACTTAATTTCCTTTCTCCCTCATCTCCTTGAGAGTGGGCTATCCTTCATATCTTGCTTTTAAAGAACAGAGTAAGGAAAAGAAAAAAAATTCACAATGGAGAAACCTGGCAAACACCACCTTAACCATGTGATAGCCAAGTTCATATCCCCCAATGATATGGACATCATGTACCTCCTAACATGATGTGATGAGAAGGGCACTTTGACTCCATGGGATTCCTTCCGAAGCCCCATCACCTCCACCTAGTCATAAGAAAAGCGGACAAATCCAGACTAGGGGACAGTTTACAGGATAACTGGACAGTACTTCTTAACACTGTCAAAGTCAAGAAAAACAGGGAAAGACTCA
Source organism: Mellivora capensis (assembly GCA_004024625.1). Taxonomy (NCBI): domain Eukaryota; kingdom Metazoa; phylum Chordata; class Mammalia; order Carnivora; family Mustelidae; genus Mellivora; species Mellivora capensis. Next base: position 80,978 of record PISX010005482.1, read on the forward strand.
GAAACTGTTACAGACCACAGGAGACGGGGAAGACATGAAACTAAATACAATGTGGCAGTCTGGACTGAATCCTAGAATGAAAAGAAACACTATTGGAAAAGTTGATGCAATCCCACAAAGTCTGGAGTTCACTTAACAGTGACGTATCAGTGCTGGTTTCTTAAGTTTTGACAAATGGTCCATGGTAATGTAACATATCAGCAACAGAGAAAACCAGGTGAGGAGGATATGGGCGTTCGTATGCTATCTTGGCAACTTTCTGTAAATCTAAAATTAGAAGTCTATTTTTTTTAAATGATGGATGAAGGTAATGTGGATTTCAGATCTGGGAACAGGAATATGCTGGTGCCAAGAACGTGAACTGGCCCCAAGATGAACCCAAGTGTAATAAAGCATCGCCATCCTTCAAAGAGAGCTCTGTTCAAAAGCTAGGACCACCACTCTATACCTAGGGGATCTTGGATAAGTTACTCTTGCCTTTCGAAGGCTTGGTTTTCTATTTGCACGATGGTGATAATAATTCATGTCACATATTCTCGTTTTTATTTAGTAGCTTTAGGATCTTCAGGAAAATTTCCCCAAACAAAAAGGAAACAGCACAAGTTTAAAAATAATTAGTCACCTACCGCTGATTCACAAAAGGGCTGGAAAGTTCTGCAAGCAGGCGAAAATTCCCAATGTATGCCAGGACTCCATCCCTCTGAATGATAAACATAAAACACAATGTGTCAGGGAGGACATGCTTATCAACATTTCCAAATATTAAAAGAACATTCAATAACTTCTCAGCATAAAATAACAATTGATATCAAAATAGACCAAGTCTCCTAGCTGATTTTCTTCTTTATGAGAATTTAGAAATGTCACTAGAATTCTAAAATATTTTTAAAAGGCAGCATATTATACACTTATGTTCACCTATAAAAACAGATTTTAAGCAGTTGTCCCATGTTGAACTAATGAATTCTGCGAACAGCCATTGGTGACAACATTCTTGAATTACCGTAGAAATAATGATCAAAGTAGTGTGAATTTCAGAAGTTGAGGAATTTTATAGCAATTAAAAGAAACTCATTTTTATATCCATCAATAAAAGCACCTTAAAAAATCTCAAAAGTGTACTTAACATCCTAAATAACATCTGTAAGCCTGTGAGCAGATGCATATTTGCCAAATGTAACAACACATGCTAAAACTTATGTATCACATTTGACCTGAAAAATGTATTTGTCAATCAGAAGATCCTACAGACACACACACTCTCAGGACCTCTCTGAATTTAGAAACATAATGCCCAGTACACTGCATGAATTTAATAGGAAAAGTAGAACAGAGTTAATAAACTCTGAAGAACAAAGAAGTATACATTAGAAAGAAGAACAAAAGTATACATCCCAAGAATATCAGGTAATTTAAACACTGTTACTAGGTAAACAGTCATTCCAGCACTTCCAACTCAATCAGAATTATGATCACACACAAAAAGAAATAGTCGTACCTGCGCCCAAAACATTAGATACACATGGAACTTCAGAAACCCTATTCCTATAAGCTATACCATGCTGCCTTCCAAAATGGGAACAATATAAAGCAATAAAAACAAATGAACATTTTATTTGAAGGTTTTTAGTTCTTCTCCATGGAAATTATTTTAGGGATTGAAAATTCAGAGCTGATTATACAAATTAGCTTTTCCAAGAGTAATCTAGAACTTTTTATAATCTCAAATTCACTGGCCTTAGCGAAATTGAAATGTGTGATGAGGAGGAAGGAAGAAAGAGGGACAAAAGGACAAAGACAAGGGGCAAGGTGAGAACTATTCACCGGGGGTGAACAACTTTATCTAAAGTCAGCGGAGACACAGCCACGCCACTCCAAAAACACATGACAACACAGAAGAAATAATTACTCACAGGTGTCATTACTTTAACAAAGAACTAGAATCAGTATTTATCTGAGATTATATATTGTTCTGTACTATTTACTTTTCTGTTATGGTAAGAGCGTTTATTTCAACAAACAGTAAGGTTAACAGGGGTATTTAGTAGTAATTAAGAATAGGACAATTTAACAAATAAAATGTGTGAAAATGGTGTGTGTGTGTGTGTGTGTGTGTGTGTGTGTGTTTTAAGGGGAGGAGCAGAAGGAGAGAGAGAAAATCTTAAGCAGGCTCCACACCCAACACGCAGAGCTGAATGACAATCTTACCACCCTGAGATCATGACCTGAGCCGAGATCGAGTCAGACACTTAACCAACTGAGCCATTCAAGAGACCCAATATTTTTATGTTCCTTTCTGCCCTTTTGTTTTGTTTTTTACTTTTTTTTTTTAAAGATTTTATTTATTTATGTGACAGAGAGAGATCACAAGTAGGCAGAGAGGCAGGCAGAGAGAGAGAGGACTGGGGGGAAGCGGGCTCCCCGCTGAGCAGAGAGCCCGATGCAGGACTCAATCCCAGGATCCTGAGATCATGACCTGAGCCGAAGGCAGAGGCTTAACCCACTGAGCCACCCAGGTGCCCCCTTTCTGCCCTTTTATTTAACCTTTTTTCTGGATATTTAAATCTAGTAGGCTATATTATTGTATATTTTCAGAAACATACATCTGAGACTTTGTAAAAGGGGAATGTAAACACAATGGGACTAAACAGTTGCTATCTATATTTAATAAAAAATAATACTGACATCTTATCCATGATATAGTAGGATATTTTTACTCTTTGCTTCCTTTTCCACTCCTACTTTTCTGAATTGCCTGTAGCCTTTAGGTGGGGGTGTATATATATATGTTTTTTTGCCTCCCCCCCACCCCAGGAATGAACTACAGACCAACAGAATATTCACTTTGACTTGTAGCTCTGCTCTTGTAAGTCCACATTACTGATATTAGTCTAACAGGATGACCTCAATTTAAATATTTTCTTAAGAAAGGTGTGAGCACGGGCACCTGGGTGGCTTAGTCGGTTAAGTGGCTGCTTTCAGCTCAGGTCATGATCCCAGGGTTCTGGGATTGAGCCCCGTATTGAGCCCCCTATCAGGCTCCCTGCTCAACAGGGAGCCTGTTTCTCCATCTGCCTCTGCCCCTGCCCCTCCCCTGCTCATGCTCTCTCACTCTCTAATAAATAAATAAAATAAAATAAGAAAGGTATGAGCATAAAATACTTGAGATTTTACTTACTAACAATGGCAGGCTTTTTAGAGTTACAAGACTTAAGTTTCCAGTTCTCTTGAAAAGGCCCACCCACTTTGAACCTACAGGCTTCTTTTGTAGACCAGCTATCTGTCTCCAAGATCCTCTGCATGTATAAATTCATCATACAGACTACCCATTTGTAAAATATCCATCCTTTTCAACACTCCAAAGCATACTGGATGGATTCCAAACAAGTTAACAGTTCTAGTAAAGAAAAGCCGTTCAATGTGGCTACTCTTTTCTGGTAACATTTTTTAGTTCAGAAGCAATCTTACTTCCCCAAAATGAGTCATTATCCATTGCATGAGTGTTCGTCATAACCTGCACACCACATTAAATAACTAAGGTTTGGACTGTTCAACCTTTTCTGGCTGCTTTTTACAGATTCCTTGGCAATCACTAAACCTTTCAGAGAGACAGTATATAAACACCCGTTGATTTAATGTAAGACTTTTCTGCCTTCACATCCTCAATTATTTCCACAATCCAGAAGGACATTCTCCTTGCCTCATACTCTAAACACATAATTTTACAGCTGGTCAACATCTGCTAGCAACAATCGTAGTTTGTGGTAGGCAAACATCTATGGAGGTCATTTCCCTCCATTTCCATGAAGTAAAACCTTCATTGTTTTTGCAGGTTTTAAGGAAGCTTAAAGGGAAGAACGAACTTTCCTTACGAAACCCTCAACATCAGAGGTAAGCAAATCACATCCCTTTTTAGCACTGTTCTAAGAATGCAAGGTGTGGAAGACATTTCTCAGGTAGTATCTTTTCATTTTCTTTGGTAAGAAGTTTACAGACTGAATGGAATTTGCCAAGTTTACATTTGCACTCTCTGCCAAATATACAGACTGAGCAAAAGCTAATCCATATTTGAACAATACACCAACAATTTTCGTTTTATGTGGTTTCTTTATAATCTTTATAGGAATCAAAAATTCAACTTGAAACACCATTTTTCAAATCAAAGTACATAAGAGCTAGGGAAACATCTTTGTGTTGCTGTGATTTGATGCAACACTCAGTGAAGTGAAGAAAGTTAAGACTGTTGGTAAGATCCAACAGAATCAGCTCTCTATGTTGTAAGAAGCCAACACATCTGTTATCAAAATTTACTTTTTTTTTTTTTTTCACCGACAGGATGTTTTAGTTGCAACCTCTGAATCAGGAAATGTAACTTTCGTCAGTTTCATGGAACAATCAAGGGAAAAAATAAAATGTGTATATCCATGTGACACGTCCATGTTAATTCAGTGCCTACTGTTTTCAACTGAGCAACAATGTCTTTTTGGAAGATGAAAAAAGTGCAGATGGATTTAGATGCACTTGCCGTCTCATTCAGACCTGTGAGACTCCGTCTCTGCACATGCTTTTACATTCTCATCTCTACCAGGCCCACAGTTTGCTAGAGCTGCCATAACAAAGAACCACAAGCTGGGTGGCTTAAACAACAGGAAGTTATTGTCTTACAGTTCTGGAGGCCAGAAGTCCGAGATCAAGATGACAGCAGGCCCATGCTCCTTTGGAAGGTTCTAAGGAAGGATCTGCTCCTGGCCTCTCTCCTAGCTTCTTGCAGTTCCTTCGCTTCTGGCAGCCCAACTCCAATCTTCACGTGGCATTTTCCCTGTGTATGTATCTGTGCCCAAATTTTCCCTTTTTATAAGGATACCAGTCATATTGGATTAAGGACCCATCGTACTCAACTATGACCTCATTTTCACTTAACTAATAACATCTGTATTGATCCTATTTCCAAATAAATTCACATTCAGAGGCAGTACGACTTAGAACCTCAACAAATGAATTGGGGGGCAGGATATAAGTCAATCCCTAACAATGTCCAATCCCAAATTCTTTTCTGCACATTGTGCAATATGGTCTGTTTTGGTCATCTAATTCCCTACTCCATGTGTCCTTCCATCCATCTATAATAACATATCATTATATACTAATATATGTAATAATAAATATTATATATATTTCCATATATAATAACTATAATCTTTATTGGTAATAACTTGGAGCATTCTGGTGTTGGTATCATAACTAGTCTCATTCTCATTATCTGAATTTCCAGTGGATAGTCAAAGATGACTGTTAATGCTCATGATTATAACACTTCTGTTGCATCATTCAGGGTAAGGTGACAATGAATGATCCATTATTATGAACTGCAAATCATGGTTGCCATGATTTTTTGCATCATAGGAAAAGATTTCACAGGATGTGAAATTTTCAGTGGTAAAATGGTAAAACCAGGATGGACATGGGCAGGCCATCCCGTTTTTGTTTTATTATGAATCTTATTATAATGACTCCCAAATGGCAGGTGAACTTTTTCATTTTAATACATAATCAAAATCACATTCCCAGTGATGAGAAAGAGGAATGAAAAAAGAATAAACCTCTCTAACTCATCTAGCACTAAAAAGCACTTTCAAGATAATAGGAAACAAACTTTCATATTCCAAGTTCCTGGATGTTTCATGGACTTATTTTTTGGTTTTGGTGATTTGTTTGAAGTTTAGGTGAGTGTTTCCAAAGGAAGTGGTTAGAATATTTAAGTTAAGAAAAGCTCAGAAAAATAAGTAATTGTGTTTAGTTGGAGATCATCCCAGGAAAATTAAACAGCTGAAATGTCCTGCTTTTCTCTCTTACCATAGTTAAATTCTGCAGTGAGTAGAGAGCAAAGGAAAAGAGCTTTGAAAATAGTGCACAGGTAGAACATGATTCTAGGAGAGGCAAAAAATGCAAGGAAAATAGTTACTTTAGTGAGATTCTTACTTGAAGCACACATACAAAAATCTTAGAAATATTTTTACTAGCACAATCCTATTATTATGAATTCATGTATGTAACAAACATTTACTCTTATTTTTAAAATTAAATTCTCTCATTTATAACATTGCCTTTCTTTCCTCAGTTAAAGACCGCTCTTCTTCCAGTCTACTTTTTCTAACAATCTCCTTCTTTTGTTTATTGTTTTAAATCTATGGCACTCTAGGTAACTATATCCAATGTTGAGAGGGTATGACAGACCAAACTGCTATAAAGTATAAATTTATATTATATATATTATACTAAAGAATTAATACATTCTTAAGGTTAGCCAAAGCCTTGCTAAATTACTTACTGTACCTTTCAAATAAATCATTTTCCCAAAGATGAGACCCAATACTGAAATTTTTAAAGTTTTTGTGATTTCTAAAATATTTTCAAGCAGACCAAAGTCATACAAAATATTTTTTTTTAATTTTATTTATTTGTCAGAGAGAGAGAGAGGGAGAGAGAGCGAGCGAGCACAGGCAGACAGAGTGGCAGGCAGAGGCAGAGGGAGAAGCAGGCTCCCTGCCGAGCAAGGAGCCCGATGTGGGACTCGATCCCAGGACGCTGGGATCATGACCTGAGCCGAAGGCAGCCGCTATCCCAGGACGCTGGGATCATGACCTGAGCCGAAGGCAGCCGCTTAACCAACTGAGCCACCCAGGCGTCCCAGTCATATAAAATATTGAAATAGTATCGTAGCAATATAGTTTTACTCTCAAACTTCAAGAAACAATTTTAAATTTTTCTCTCTAATGAGCTTTAAAAATACAAAAAAAAGTACGAAATACACTAAGGCTTTTTTGAGAGTTTAGAAAATTATTTCTTCTAACTCTTTTCAAATTGGTATAAAATTAAAAGGAACTATTAACCAAAATATCAAATTATTAGCAGATAAAACCTGACTATATAATAGTCTTTTAATATTAAAAGTTACTAGTAAAAATTATAAATTTGATATGTTGCTTCCATCTAAATTTAGCCAAAATGCAGTATCGCCACACTTTGAAAAGATTTTCTCTTCAGTCTATAAATTTGGGCACAGCATCCTGGCTTTTCTTCTAATTTCTTTCACCTCTTCCCAAAGAAAATGGTCATTTTTCTCATTTCTAACCCCATGGTTCTCAAAGTGTGGCCCCCAGACTAGCAGCATCAGCTTCGCCTGGAAATGTTGCTAGACATGAATGTTCTCGGGCCCCATCACAGACTCATTGACTCAGTACTCCTGGGGGTCAGGCCCGCTAAGTGATTCCAATATTTACTAAAGTTAGCAAACCACTGTCCTAGCTTACAAATGACCTAGGAATCTCTAAGCGCTCGGGAAACTGCCTCCCTACTTCTCTGAAACTGTAGTGAAGATTTACAAAGTCCCCATCAGATCCCACAGCATTATGAAGGCAGACCAGCTACATCCCTCTAGAAGTATTTTCCTGACCCCTTAATCCCTAGCGGGGTCAAGTGTCTCAACAGATCTGTCTGCTTGTCAGCATGCTTTTCCCGGCAAATATCTACATTCTTTGTGTCTCATTCACTGTTCTATCCATAAAGCCTAGAGCAGTGCCTAGCCCATATTTCCCGAGTTGAGCCTCACCTGCTCCTCATTGTGAAACAAGCAGAATCACTTCCAAAACCAAAATCCTAAGAGTCCTACAAACCTATTTCTGAATGGGTGAGCACTCTGATGAGAATATTAGTATTCCACTCTAAAAGAAAAGGAGAAAAATATCCAGATTTTAATTTTGTAAGGAGATAAGTAGATAAGAATTAGAGGTCACCATAAATGTGTTATGGTAAAAAAAAAAGTTCTGATATTTAATTTCCAAAACTTGATACATTTATATTAGTGAAGCAAGACAGAAAAAAAAAATGGGTAGGCAAGCAAAAGAGATGGGGAATATCACCTCACATCCATCAGCCTGGCTGGTATCAAAGGTAAAAAAGAGGAAGTGTCTGTAAGGGTATGGAGAAAAGGGAACCTTCATGCACTGTTGGTGGGAATGCAAACTGATGCAGCCACTATGGAAAACAATATGGAGGTTCCTCAAAAAAATTAAAAATAGAACTACCATATTATCCTGCAATTCCACTTCTTGGTATTTACCTGAAAAAAAAAAACAAAACAAAAACAAAAACAAAAAACAAGAACACCCATTCGGAGAGAATCGTGCACCCCTATGTTCACTGGAGCATTATTTACAACAACCAAGATATGGAAGCAACCTAAGTGTCCATCGACAGATGAATGGCTAAAGAAGAAGTGGTAAGTTAAAGAAGTCAGAGAAAGATGAATACCATATGATTTCACTTTTTGTGGAATCTAAAAACCAAACAAATGGACAAGCAAAACAGAACAGAAACAGACCCATAGATACAAAGAGTAAACTAAACTGATGGTTGCCAGAGGAAATGGATATTGGTGAGGGACAGGCCAGGTGGCAAAATGGGTGAAGGGAGTGAAGAGGTACAAACTTCCGGTTATAAAATAAATCATAAAGATGTGATGTACAACAAGGGGAGTAGAGCCTATAATACTGTAATAACTTTGTATGGTGATAGATGGTAGCAGACTTAACATGGAGATCATTTGGTATTGTATAAAAATATAAAATCATGATGATATAAGCCTGAAACTAATAGGATACTGTATGTCAACCATACTTCAATTAAAAAAGAGGTAGGAGAATTTGAGACCTGCCTAACAGCTATGGATCAGAAGGAAAACAGCTAGAAGCAGGTTATGAGGGGCACCCGGGTGGCTCAGTGGGTTAAGCCTCTGCCTTCAGCTCAGGTCATGGTCTCAGGGTCCTGGGATCAAGCCCCGCACTGGGCTCTCTGCTCAGCAGCCCCCCCACCCCCACGCCTGTTGCTCTGCCTACTTGTGATCTCTGTCAAATTAATAAATAAAATCTTTAAAAAGAAGAAGAAGAAGAAGCATGTTACGAATGAGTATGCCAGCAAACTAAGGAGCTGATTATTAACTGCATGACCTTGTGGCTGTTACTGAATTTCTCTAAACCCATTTCCAGATCTCTATAAATATTGTGAATGCTTTTTAATAGAGGTGCTATTGGAAGTGTGTGGCTGCTGCCGCCAACATCCTCATCTTCCCCATTTTCTGGAACAGTGGAATGACAGGCTTAGAATTAACTGATAGATGGAAGTGCCTAAGAATGGCCTTTGATTATTACCACTATATCCCGTTGCTGATGGCAGAATTTCCATCAATAGTTCTTGGCTGGCAGACTGTTAGAATCTTTCAAAACCTTATTCTATTTGGGAGATTCATTATGATAATTAAGCAATTAAGTCTGAGGAGGCAAGGACAGTCAGTAAATGATGAGCCTGTAGCATGGAGGCCAGGATTTGAACCCTACCTCTCCTGGGTGATCTTGAGTGATTCAGTTTCTCTATTTGTCAAATGGGCATAATACCATCTTTATGACAGAACTGAAGCGAGAATAAGATGAGGTATGCAGTAATGGCAGCCAAGATGAAAACAGAAAAGGCACTCCAAAAGTGGAAAAAAAAATTGTAGTTAAAGGTGAAACTGAACCTAGTACTTCTTCATATCATGATTAGAAAGACTAATTAAGCTTCAGGGCAAGTCCTAAAAGGGCCTATCCCTTCCTGTCTATGTAGTAGTCTTCAGCTCACTGATACCTGGGTGAATTCACAGGACGAAGGGCCCAGCTGGAAATGATGAGGAAGAGGTGAGAAGAACGACACATCACCATCACAGTGAGGACTGAATGGGGACTCACTATTTCCATTTCACTATAAAACATAAATTATGTCAACACATCACTCCTCAAAAAGCGGTTAATGTTACTTTCTAGCTGTTGCAGAAAAAAATCCAATTTCAAAGGGAAAAGAAATACTTCTAAGGGTGAACTGTTTTATTTACAGAATAGGTTATACCCACTTTCTACCTCACAACCATACTTCACCCAACCCAAACTTCACTCTTTTCATGACAACTTTATGTTTATTACCATCATAATGTAGTAGGTTTGAAACAGCCTCTGAAGATGGCCTACTTCTATTACCCACAGATTGTTTAATCCCATCTATCAAACCTCTTCCAATTTGCCCTTCATCCTGGACAGCTCCACGGTGAGAAGTGCAGCATCTCCTAAAGCTGCTTTGGGAGCTATCTTGGGATTGCTATTCAAAAGTTCCAGAACCACACTGCACCTTCTCTGACTTCCACCCGCCAGTCCTACTTCTCTGATCCTGGCAATCCAAAATCTCTTCTTCACATGACAATCCCTCAAATATTTAAAGACAGCACATGTCTATCTTCTTTTCAATTTGCTTGGAAAACTCTGGTCTCCCTTCTTCAGAGTTCCTGAGCCTTATTAACTGCCAGTCTTCAGAAAATGAAAACAAAGAGAACAAACAAGAAAAACCAACCAATCTCTTGGTGAAAAGAACCATTTGCACACAATAATCTCTACCCAGTAACTAGTTAAGTCACACATGCACATACATCTTTCTGAAGGCACAGGATAACCTTTCCAAAGATAATTTTAGCAGAACATGTCAACATACTTCAAAATGTGCATACCGCTTGCCCAAGATTTCCACTCTACAGAATTATTCTTTGAAAATAATTGTGTATGGGACAAGTATGAAAAGATACAAGGCCTTTCACTCAATTTATACATAATGGTGAAACTCAGAATAAAACATAACAATAGAGAGTTGGTTAAATATGATTATATATCCACATGCCATCAAAAGAGATAGTGATCCAACCAGATGGCCTGAGAATGAAAACATTTTCAGAACTTACAAAAGACTTGGAGAATTTACCTCCTTCCCACTCTTCCTTAGAAAATCATTTGAGGTTATGCTGCAGCACAATGAGTGAGTGAACCAAGAAAGACAGACACGGGATCCAGGAAACAGTGGCCCCACACCAGGAAAGTCATGGCAAGAAGCCCAGGACACTGGGCAGCAGACCTAGAGAGCAATCTGTTCAGACTGCAGTGGGGACTGGAGGGAGGGCTCCAAGGGCTGGAAAAGACGATCAGAGAGATGCAGTGCTATCCTCCAGAATGTGGAACAACTCAAATGTTAAATGTTAAATGATAAAGGCAAATGTTGCTAGAAAAAAGGGGGGCATCAGAAACTCTAAGCAAAAATTAGGAAATAAAATCGTGCTTGTGCAGTGAACTGTTTTAATATAATTGTCATAAACATGTTACTCACTTTCTCTGTGTAGGATCAACTAGATATAAAAGAAAACTTAATGTGATTATGGAATAAAAGGTAAACGGTTTAAAATCTCGGCAAGACAAAAGTCCAAGTGACAGAAACTGAGAGGAGAAGTAAGGGTTAGAGACACAAAAGGAAGAACAGGAGCACTAATACCTTCACCTTGAAAAGTATCAAGAGGTGCAACAGAACCAGAAATAAGTTTTCAGAGGAAGTGAAACAGAAACTAAAACTCCTTTAGCAACAGTGAAAGAAAGGAGGGAAAGGAAATAGAGGTGTGAGCGTCAAATTCTTAAGTCATAGCAAGAAGATAATAAATGCTCTCTAACATTGACAAGTAAGATGTAAGTGACAGTCTCTGAAGACGGCCAGCACCAATTCCTTCCTTCCCTGTATGTGCACAATGCTCCTCACATCAAGAGGTGGGCTTTTATTTTCCGCCCCTTGAATCTAGGCTGCCCTAGGAAGCTCACTTGACCACCAGAATACAGTGGAAGTGACATTCTGGGTCCTTCTGAAGCGAGGTCATGAGAAGCCTGGCAGCTTCTTCCTGAGAAGCCCAAGGCACAAGGAGGGGCCACATATGGGCTCTGTAGGCAGCAACCCTGCTGAGGTCCCAGCAGAGAGCCAGCATCAGCTGCCAGCTATAGGGATGAGCTCCTTCAAACCGGTTGAGCCTTTAGGGGGCTGCAGTCCCAACTGCTACCGAACAGCACCCACTTGAGAGACCCCACACAAGAACTGCCCTGCTTCCTTTGTGGGTTTTTTGTTTTTTTGTTTTTAATGTCATTAAGAACTCATTGAGTCAATGGGTTTCAATGGTCACAGTAGTTATTCTAACTGATGATCAGAATACCACACTTTTAGCCAATGGAACAACCTTCATGTTGGTTACCATGTCCTTCTGACACAAGCCCATTAGTCTTTGATAGATTCCTTGCTTTCTGACCCAAGATTACCAGAGTTATTTTTTTTCTAAAGATTTTATTTACTTATTTATTTGTCAGAGAGAGAGAGAGCGCACAAGCAGGCAGAGTGGTAGGCAGAGGCGGAGAGAGAAGCAGGCTCCCCATCGAACAAGGAGCCCAATTCGGGACTCAATCCCAGGAACCTGGGATCGTGACCTGAGCCGAAAGCAGCAGCTTAACCAACTGAGCCACCCAGGTGTCCCCCAGGTGTTCCCCATAGGAAAAATGCAGAAATACTCTCTTAAATGTAAATGGTAATTAAGTAAACATAAATAGTTATCTCTGGACTGTGGGACTGGGACATTTTTTCTTTTTGCTTGTCAATGTTTTCTAATCCTCCAATAAAAATGAATGGCCTGTCTAATTAGTTTTTTTCAAATGGCCTCTGCTTATATATTATTTTTCACAGCTTTTAAAATTACAATGTTGTGGGGTGCGTGGGTGGCTCAGTTGGTTAAGCGATGGCCTTCCACTCAGGTCCTGATCCTGGAGTCCTGGGATCGAGTCCCGCATTGGGCTCATCTCCAAGTTATCTTTCTACCCAGTGTCTTCCATTTCCTTCCATAGTATCATACTCCTCTAGTGCTCTGGGTCATTTTGCCCTCTTCATTCCCTTCATTCTCTGAAATCCAAATTAGCCACCATGCTCTACTGATTACAAAATAGTTTTGAGGTTTTTCTTCTTCATTAATATGACCACTACCATAAGCACCAAAATTAAATTCTTCATAATCTATCACCTGTATTTCACCCTGATAACCTCCTACAACATACCATCCCCCATGCTGTATTTTTTCTACACATCATCATCAGCTTTACCTTCCTAATATGCCAACTGCATCAAGTTTTTTGTTTGTTTTGGCTAAATGTCCTACAAGCAATTCTGTGGGAAAAAAATGCAAGGCTGGTGAGTTGGAATGTTCATTCTGTCAGGTGATTCCATCTTACTCATCCAAATGTACAACTGCTACCAGGCACACACAGACCCCATACCCTGAAAACCTGAATCGTTACTACCTCCCCTGAAGATCTGACCTATTCTCCTCAGTGATTTTACTCATGTCTCCTGACCTTGGAAGCTCTCCCCCACTTTTTGCTGCCGATCTAAACATAATTTTTTTTTGGAGGCTGATTTTAAGTTCCATATATTGCAAAAGCTTTCTTGGAAAATTCAAAAAAATCATAAATACATATAAGAAAATTTATGCACAAATGATATTCACTACAAGAATATACATCAAGTAAAAATGGCCAGTTAGCTGAGCTGGCTAGAGTGTGGTGCTAAGAATATACATCAAGTATTGTCAGTAGTTACCTCTGAAGAATCAGACCTAGAAAAGATTATACTTACTAAGCATTATGTTTCAACAAACTCAGAATTTTGTTCTGAGTTTTTTCATTTTGTTCATATTCAGACAAAAAAATTAATAGAAATTAACACACCCACCTTTCCAGTTCCTTAATTCCTACAGAATCACTGATTTATCGGTGGGTGATGTACTCTTTGAATTTTTGATAGTTTCCTATGCTTAACTCTTAGCTACCTAACAGAATCCCACAGGTTCTATCATATCCTCATCCCCACCTCCCAGAGCTCCTTAGTTCAAAGCCACACAGGGCTTCAGTCATCTCGCTTCTGTATTTTCTGCTCCTGTTCATCAACGACTGGCCACCTATTTAACCCAGTACACCTGTGACACCATTAAATGTGGCATGTACTTCTGGGGACACAGGTAACCATTAGATAAGCTTTGGGTTACATGTAATTCTTCATTACTTTATCTGCCCCTCCTCAAGATAACCTATTACAATACAAATGAGACAGATGTTATTAAAGGAAGAGATGAGAGGTTTAAGTCTAATATATTAAAGGGAGAGATGAGAGGTTTAAGTCTAATATTTTTAGACAAAGGAATTACAAATTTTGACACTTTACTGTTAGTGAATTATGACAAAACTCACAACTCACTTCTGGCCAGTATGGGGTTTCCACCTCCTCTACCATCTATCTTCGAGAAGCTTTGCCTACAGTAAAACTCATGCTTTTCTTGGCCTCCACACAACTCTGTGAGGGAAAACAAAAACAGGATTTGTCTGATCCCTTCCGGAACTTTAAAAGAAAATTCTTTTAGCCAGTGATTTTGAAAATCTGGATTTTCTTACTAAGGGAAATTTTACTTTCTTCAGCTGAGAGTGGTTAGGGTTAGGGCTTTAGAAGGTAAGGGAGAAGGATAACTAAAATTGTCATACACCTGCTACTGTTAGCATGGTTTTATATACTGTGCCATCAACTGCCTGGGGTCGGGTGGGCTCCCGATCCCACCACTAGGGCTGGAGAGGAGTTTCGGGCATCCCCAACTGGACACTGGTGTAAAAATGTGGCTGTGTTCAGCAGTAGCAATAATGAGGTGCTTTTTCATAGGTTATTACACTGACCTGGAGTCTTAACACATTTCCATGGAAACCCTTTTCAGTGTACCATCAATCTAAAAATGAGATTTGGGAACAAAAATCCATTCTCTATTTAATAACTATTTGCTGAACTTTAATCATTCAAGGCTTTTGATTATTTACTTACAAGACAATGGAAAGGGTCTGAGCTAACAGAGAGGACTGGACTGTCAAATCAGACTCATGTGAAACCATGATCTTATGTAGTATTAAGCTTTACTAAATGTTCCACGGATAGAGGCCATCAAATAATTCAGAGGACACAGAGAGAGGTGGGGGGCATCAAAGGCAGTTGACAAGCCAGATCCTCCCTGTGTTGAACAGGCAGCTCTGGCCCAGAAGAAATGAAGGTTCATGAAGTTCTCTACACAGTAGTGAGAGTTCAACTTGTAAAACATCTCTGTCCTCTACCCCCAGAAAGCTGTATAGCTGACATGACATTCTCCAGGGAGGCAGGCCTCACAGCTCCCAGGTTTACATTACCATATAATCTCTTCTTTTAAAGATTTTATTACTTATTTATTTGAGAGAGAGAGAACCTAGAGGGAGAGTGAGGGAGAAAAGCTGACTCCCCGCTGAGCAGAGAGCTAGGTGTGGGACTCAATCTCGGGACCCTGGAATCCTGACTTGAGCCAAAGGCAGACACTTAACCCACAGAGCTACCCAGGTGCCCCACATTACCATATCATCCTCAGCCAGGGACAGCTTCAAGGCATTTCAGAGTTCAGGTCTCTTCCTCCTAACAGACGTCAGTACTCTGTTTACGCAAAGGTCCTGCTGAACAAGATTAGATCGGAGTCACCTGCCCTCCTTTCTTCCAAGAAGCAAATGGATTTGCAGGCCAGCTGTTTTTACCCCTTTCGTCCAGGGTTACTTAAGAACTTGGTGACATAAGTTAGCTCTTTCTTACTTGCCCACTGCCTAGCTCCCCAGTATTAGAACCAAATCAAATCATTTTAACAAAACAGATGAATCACAGAATATCAGAATAAAACTTCAAAGATACTTTAGTGTAAACTCCTACCCAATGTTTCTACTTACTATATCTATTTTCAAGTCTATCTGATTGAAGATATCTTATGGTAGAACTATTTTAAAACACCATGGCTACAATCATCTTATTTACCGGGGATGTCTCTTCTGCAAAAGAGAAGTCTGACCTACCTCTCTTTTACTGTCCCCAGAGCTCCCAGTTCAAACACTTGAATTAATCCTGAATGAGTCTACTCTTCTTTCACTTAACAGTCCTCTCACATGCCCAAGGGTATTTCAAAACTATCACGTCCTACAATTTATATTTTGCAGGCTGACCTCTCTGGGTCCTTCAATTGCCACAGGACAATAGCTTCCTAATCTAATCTCCACTGTTAACTGGCAGCCCCTCCCCCACCACAGGCATAAACCAGGTCTGGGACACCAGATAATGAGCTTGGGTGGGGTCTAACCAGGAAAACTGTCGTTTTTGTTTGAATTGGATGCTCTACCTCCCCTAATAGAGTCTAAATTTGAAATCAGCTTTCTTTTATAGAAAGACGTGCTATTGGTACAACTGAAGTTCTGGTCGTTTATCACCTCTGGGTCATTCCTCCCTTCTTACACACTGTCACACCTAAATGCAAAACCTAACATTATCACTGTGAGGTTCCATGTATTTGTTGCAGCCTACTGCTCCAGCTTAAAAATGTAATATATCGTCCAGTATATTATTAGTTCTCCTTCCTAGCCTTGTTGCAGTCATTTGACAGGCTTCTTTAAAAAAAAAATTTTGATAGGCTTGTTAAAACAAACAAACAAAAAAACCCAAACAAACACACACACACACACACACACACATTTAAAAAAATTTTTGAAACAAAACCAAGTTTTTTTACTGTGGTAAAATATATATAACATAAAATTTACCCATTTAACTACTTTTAAGTGTTTAAGTCTCCACAATTTTTCATATCCCCAAACTGAAACTCTCGCCCATTCAATAGTAACTTTACCCCCTACACCCAGCCCCTTGTAACTATCCTTGTCTGTATCCATGGATTTGGCCATTTCAGCATATCATATAAGGAGGCTCATATGATAAAATTGTTTTTTATAAAATGTAATTAAGAACAAAATGCTGACTTGAGTAGACATGGCTGACATCTATTTTATCATCACACAAAAGTCCAATATATGAACTGTTTCCTTTTCTGGTACTGAAAGGAATAGGGTTCAAAAACCAAGCCAGGTTAGAGAGAGGAAGGGAGACAGTTCTAAGATAATTCAACTATGCAAATCTGAGGATATGTTCTGTGCCCACAAAGACCATGAAGCAGCAACCACAGGGTAAGGAGAGAAGAGCCAGCCTTGAGCTCCTCCTAAACCCAAACAGAGGAAGGTCTTAAGGAGCGTGCTTATGTTCATGAAGTAGGGGGAATGGTCACATCAGATATTCTATAATAAAAACCAAATATTAAAGCAAATTCCAAAAATCCAAACACAATATATTATACATACATATGTATACAGGTCTTCACATATATGCACAGAAGTATATAACATATTTTTTTAAATGGCCACTCAACATTTTTACCACAACTAATCCCTCAATTAGTAGTAAGAGTTATAAGCTAATTGTATAACTATGGTTGCATACAGATTTTGAATAAGTAAACTATACAAATATTAATAAAACAATTTCTAAGACTGACTTCTGCCCCTCTGTTGCTCATTACAGTTTAAGAAAAGCTGACGATCTTTTATTTGAGTAGAAAAAAGATTAACATGTTATCCCAGGTTTTAAAATATTTTTTTGATTTAAATAGTTAACATGTTTTATTATACGTAAATTTAGTGGGAAACAGAAATCACACAGACCTTACTACTGAATCTTGATTAGTAAGCTATAGTAGGTGGCTATTTTAGTACTTACCTAGTCAAAAAAGTGTTAACTTTTGAAATTTTATTATCTTTTGAAATGTTGCTCTAACAGCTATGATAGTTACCTAAATTTTTCTTTAAGACTATCCTAATGGGAGAAAAAGAGGAAATACATTATTTATATGTAACTGAGAACAGGCAACACTATTCAAGTCATCTTGAAACATCTGAACAGTTTAACACAGTTAATGATAAACTGTTAGTGAGTTATGGTATTTGTTTCATGGTACTGGTGTGGAAATTCTTCTTTAAACTAAAGCTAAGACCAATATTTTTCTAATTCTCATGTTCTGATGTACATTACAGCTTTCCATGTCTTATATACAAGTCTTTCATTTTTCAATATGACTTCATACATACTTGCTTGCAAAATGTTTTTCAAATGTAGACACTGGGGTATAACATTAAACAAGAAACAAATTCTTACCCTCAAGGTATCACATTGCAGCTAATCCCTTTAATAAATGCACTGACAGCCCTGGAAACCAAATTTTCTTCCTAAATTGCTGCTGCATGGTTTAATGATTAGATTCCAGGGTAGCTGAATAATGCAGAAGACCTGGGGAAAGTAGGTTTAGGGTGCTCTTTTCAAATTTAAAAGTTTTCCAGGTATACTCCTTTTTGTGGTTGGGGAATGTGGGTGATCCTTAAGAAACAGAAAAAAATGAAGGCTACCAAAGAGATCAGGAGTACAAAAGACAGTGGCTTATCTTTAAAAATAGGGCATTAGAGCATAATTATATTCACGTCCCTTATAATAAAAAATTATCCTGTCACATTTCCCCTAATAATTAGTATCCTCACTGAGGAGGGAAAAGTGAATTCTAGGGAAAAATCTGTAGGGTTTTTTACCTTTCTATATAGAAACCAGAGAAGATTCCTTAAGCTCTAAATTACTCCACCAGAGAATTTTAAGACTCCACTAAATATACTAGAGAGAGCTACAAGAGTAGTGATCAAGACATTATATAACCTATTTAATAACCTAAATTTAAAAGGATCTTACTTTTCAACCATTTAGTAGAGCATACAATTAAAACCTACAGATAACTTGTCTCTAGTGTTCATTTTAAGTTTTAGTTACAATTAGACAATCTTTTGGGGTGTCCGGCTGTCTCAGTCAGAAGAGCAAGAGACTCTTGATCTCAGGGTCGTGAGTTCAAGCCCCACACTGGGGGGAGAGACAATTTAAATAAACTTAAAAAAGAAAAAGAGAGAGAGAAAAGAAGAAAAAAAAGCAAATGTTTTAAGAAAAGAAGTTACTACAAACACTTAAATAGTTGCATACTTATCAAGTCAAAATGCTTTCCAAATACCACTTCTCATAAGTGAAGAAATTCATAAAAGTTTATACAAAATAGTAGTAGTAGTAGTAGCAGTTGTTGTTGTTGTTATTTTGTTAGCCTTACTTAAAATGCACAAGACGACCTGGGAATTCACTGCATGGAACAACAAAAGTTTTTCTATAGTTAAACAGGAAATGTAAAATCCATAAAGGACAAAGGATCACTACATCTATAAGCATTTATTTATTTTCTAATTTTTTTCTGTTTCCCTCTAAAGAGATTCACTTTAAACAGATAAATTTACCTCATACCATTCATTTATTTCATACAATAGAACACAGGAAGACACGAAAAAAGCAATCATTCCTAGAAAACACAGCACTTGATTTTCTTATCAATAAGGCAAGAGCTAATTTCTTTGCACTTTGATTTTTTTTTAATAAAGACATAAAAGTCCAAAGAGAAAACAATATTCATCCCACATAATTAAATACTCAGCCTACCAAACCACGCACAGCCAGCCCTTTGCCAAGCCTGGGATCCAGGGGCCAAGGGAGAACAGCAGCTCATCCTATTTTCACATTTCCAAATGTACGTAAGTGATCTGTTATCTTTCATCGGCTTGTATTCTTTTCACAACACAATGGTTATTTGTGACGCATATTCAGAGAACATACTTCTACACTGAAGCATGATATTAAACTCACATGGGCACCCACACATTCTTTCCAGACTTAATCAGTATTTTGTTAGTCAGCTTTCATGTTTTTTAAGCAAGTGTTTAGGAAAAAAGTGCTTGTACACCAAAAATTTAAGACCCGTAAAAGGTAAAAGTCTCTATTTTATAACTATCTATAATCTATTAAAATCTGAAAAGAAGACAAATAGTAGGAAATGCCAGTAAAAATAGCCTATTGGTTCAGAAAAATAAAGTGATTAGGATACCTTTTGGATATACATAATCACTTATTTATAACATGAAAACAAGCATAGTTTTTTAAATCATTTATATTAATTTATGACTTCAATGGGTGATAAAGAGAGATATTCTGATATATCTGATTCTTGCAGAAATAATGCCAAATTGACATCTCCTTCACCAGCTATCTTTGTGTGGATCAATATAAAGAAAAGTGGAAGATCACTATGAATACACATTTATATTAATTTTTTAAAAACCCTCCAAATAGTCACAGATGTCTAATAATGTAAGGATTTTAGTCATACCAAATAAGAAAAAAAAAAGCCAGTGGTTATATTTAAGTTTTAAAAAGAAGAAAACATGGAATGGCATACCATCGCTATTACATAAAATTTGTATTATTCTAGGGACGCCTGGGTGGCTTAGTTGATTAATTGGCTGACTCTTGATTTCAGCTCAGGTCATGATCTCAGGGTTCTGAGACTGAGCCTCATGCTGGGCTCTTCGCTGAGCGTGGAGCCTGCTTAAGATTCTCTCTCTCCCTCCCCCTCCGCCCCTCTCCCCTGCTCTCTCTCTCTCGTGTGCAAGTACACATGCACTCACTCTTTCTCTCTTTCTGTCTAAAACAAAAAAATATTTATTATTCCAGTTTACATACATCTATTATTTCCAAATATCTACTTGAGGCTTGTTGGCATATCTAGGTTGAAAAACAACTGACGGTTGAGAAACTTAACCCACACACAAAGGATATAAAATTGCTAATTTACAAATATATAATGTACAAAAATAATTGTTGATGTAAAACTTACTATGCATTACTGCCTGAGATTTGCTGTGAGTGTGCTCTATTAGCTCAGTCTTGGAATTCTGAAGTCTCTGAGCAAGACTCCCCCACTGCTCCAGCCTACTTAAATGTAATTACATATGTACATGTAACTGGATGAGAATTAAACAGAAAAGAAAGTCATAAATGCACCTAGGAAGACAGGCAGATATCAATAGCTATGCGATCCTAAAGGTTTTAAGTGAAAATTTAAAAAACCAAGGTCATCTACCTTAAATTTTATGAATCCAAACAGACACACTAACACAAACACACAAGTCATTATTTTTTGTTAATAAACAAGATAACACATCACCACAGTGATCCCTGAATCCCTCTGGAGTTGGTCTTTATAAACTGGGGACTGTAGGTTTCGATTTCTGTTCACCCCTAAGTCATCACTCCCAACCTTGTCTACTTGTCAGGCTACTGTAAATCCTGGCACTCACCAGTACAAAGTGGTATGCATACAGCGCTGCACAATGGTGAATTATAAAATATTTGTCACCAATCACTTTCCAATACAAAATGAGAATCAACAAATCTGAAAGAAGGAAAAATAAGTGAGATATTACATAGGAAGAAGGCTGGACTGTTTTTCAAGTATATCTAACTTTCCCCCTGAACAGCCTCTCACAGTCCATACTGAGCCCACTGCACTTTGCTCATGCTTTGCTAGTCCCGTTACCACCTCTGTAAGGTATCTGCTCCCACACGACTGTGACCTCCCCAGGGTGAGGACCACGTGTGGGAATCCAGCACAGTGCCCACCACACAAGTAATATATTTGTTGAAAGTACAAATGAATAACTTGTTACCAGGGTTAAATAAAATGGAAACGTTACTGAATACAAATAATTTTTAAATAGGCTGAAATTACTGATGTTTGTGACTACAACAATTCACACAGATAAGATGGTTGCAGGAAAGGTACAAAACAACCAACTTATTTATACCACAAATCCAACAAACAGTATTTAAAATTTAACAAAAAATATGATTAAATATTAATCCAAAATAGCAATAAAAACAAAAACAAGAACTAAAACTATTAAAAAGATATGCAAAGCAAGAGATCAAGGCCTCAATTTCTCCTTAAAAGATCCTGAATATAAACACCATGATTCAGAAAATAGTTTTCCCTTAACAAAACAGAATGTTTAACAAAACAAGCTTCTCAAAATGTTAACACAACTCTGTTCTTTACCACATGGATAAATGTGAAAGTTAGACACGGAGGCAAATGGCTATCAAGGGTGGAAACCAAGGGAGGATTCAGGTTTTATGGGATTGGAGCTTATATGAGAACCTTCTTGTATATATATAAAAAAAAAAATGAAAACTACTGATACAAAACTAGATGTGACTATTTAATTTAAAAAAGTAATCAGATCACCAATTTTATAGAAAAAACAAACAGTACAAATGAAGTACAGTGGAAATCAAGAAAATATAACACTATTAGTAACTGACTGCATGACAGACCTCTCTAGATACATTTTCCCAATGTATTTTGGCCATACACTGGTCACCAATTTCTATGATAATGACCTTGTAATATTTTCCATAGAGGGAATAAAAAGAATTCACTCTTCATTCAGCTTGGTTTAGAAAAGTCAGTTTCAGTTCATAATTCTTATTTTTAAGTGCTTCAGATTATTATCTTATTTGGGGAAACCTTTATCAAACTTCTTTCATACAAGACTTTCTGAGTGGTGACTACTCTCTGAACGGACAACGTTCATGAAGCGGTCCATGAGGTGTACTATAAATTGTGTCAGGCGAACGTGATAGCCACTACACTACAGAAACTGTACTATAAATTGTGTGTCATCCTTGTCAACAACAGCATTTTGTACCAAACAAGCAAATCTTTTTCCAGTGTATTCACATGATTCACTCTTCTTTTAAATGGGCCATTAGATAATCTAATCACCTATTCATTGTTTTAATTCAAAACTTTTCTTCCTCTTAATGAATTACTGTGTTTTGGTATAATTTAATCTTTTGTTACAATTCACTTCTTGATAGCAGAAAATTTTCTATTGAGTCCATCATTCATCTTTATCACTTTGGTTTCATATCCCCTTATTTTTATTTGGATTTTGCAGTTATCTATTGAATTTGAAAATTATAAAATAGGGTTCCCTATATAAAATATCCAAATCAAGGGTCTGTTCTTTTTCTCTTGTCTTACAAAGATGGTCTAGAATGTCTCTTCAAAAAGTTCGAATCATATATTCTCACTTAATTTCCCCTTTATCACATAGTATAAAAGGCTATTCCAACCCCATCCCACAGGAGGAGAAATATGACAGAGGGAAACATGGAGTAGAAAGAGTCCATGATCTTAACTGATTATGGTTCAAACAGTTTCCCTTTGCAAACTTTCCCCAAACAATATAAAACGGCAAGCACAGGAACCCATTTCAAGGGCCCTTGGAAGTGAGAGAAATCTTGATGCTTAAACCTCATTAGCTTCCCCAGGAATTCTACCTGAGAGACCGTTTAGGGCAAAAAATGGATCACTGCTAGTAAAAAAAAAAAAAAAAAAAAAAAAAAAAAATACAGGCCTAACTGAGGCCCCACTCTGCTGCTCTACCGTCAAAGAGAACCAGACAGCCAACAGGAAAAATGTTTCATGTTCTACCATCAAGAGCAGATAAATCTTCCTCTTATGGGTCCTACAAGTGACTCCACGAATAAATAAACTGAAAGTATAGACTATGTATTCTTTGTAAAATCCCATGAGAACTGTAAAAAGAAACAGACAGTGGCCAATATATCACATACCAGAAATGAGGTAGCCTGTAGCAATAGAGATATTCACTTTCACAAGCGATGAATCACCCCTATAAATATTAAAAAAAAAAAAAGATTCCCTTTTTTTAGCACATGGGTTACAGATGACAGCTACATTTTTTTTTCTATTGAGAAACATAATTAAAGTGCTTTCTATAGATTCCTGAACGGTAAATTGTCATTTGTACCACGCCCCAGGTTAGCTTGATATACTTCTAACTACACAAATAATCATAATTTCTTATATTAGCTAAAAGTTTATATAAATAATTTTACCAAAAGATAACATTTTATAAATGTGTTCTCATAGGATTTGTTTGTGAAAAGATTCAAATAGATTTCCAGATGCTGGCTCGTTTTAGTTTTGTTTTTATTCCTTCTTCTAAATCAGAGATTCAAATACTTAAGAAATCATCCAGCCTGCCCCTGATCTTGAAGCAATATACTAGATCAGTATCACTTTACTGATGACTGGAGAGAACTGCCTATTGTCATACAACTGGAAAATGGCAGGAACAGGACAGTTTAAACCTGCTGTTTCAACATGTACACAATATCAAGTTCCTACAATTTGCCCTAATAACTATCTTTACTCCAAGAAACAAATACAAACTATCAGTCTTATATCTGGTTTATAATGTAAACTACTGGTGAAATGAACACAAAATTAATCTGATAACAGCTAAACTGCAAATGGAAAGGTTTAGCAGAAGTCCTATCTTCTTTACAAATTTTGATCTGCAAATATGACCCAGGAAAACCGAACCTGGAATAAACTGCAGCACCAAAGAAAATGTAAAAAGATCAAAAATTATACTATGTAAAAGTCTGGTAAGGACAAAAATCTACCAGTGAATTAAATCTTTGTCATAAAATTTATCTCCCAAAAGAACTGGTTCTGTTGACCATCATTATAACAATAAAATTAGGAGAAAAAACTTAGAAACGGTTTAGGTAGATTACATAAAAAAACCTCATCATGGAATTAAATTCACTAAATTGATTCACTTTGAAAAACACCTTCCCAAAGAAAATTTATCAATACTGGTAGAATTCTGATGGGCACAATTCCGTATTTATCAAAATGGCATTGCTGCAAACAAATGGTCAAAAATTACATTTTCCCACATCCCCCAGAGCCCACATCTACTACATCCTTATGCAGTGCTTTCTTAAAACATACCTTATTTCTCAAACTAAGCCGAACTAAGCCTTCTCCTATAAGGCCCTGAAATACAGTTTGCAATATCTCTGCCATTGAAATGAGATTTAAAATTTTCAAAAAGAGTCATCTTATAAATTATCTATTATTGCTGAACATTGTTATTATTAGTATTTCAAATCTTCTCATGTGGTACTAACTTCCTCTTACATGGACATCTATAATCCTCATTTTTATACCTCTGATATCAAATGATGGGTTCAACACAAGACTGAGTCTTTAGATTATTATCCAAGCTGACTATCCTACTCAATAGTTAACTCATTTTAGCTCAGAACAGTGGTTACGACAACTTGGTTTTACTCACTAACTCAGTATAAATATTTACATCATCATCATATTCTCCCTGTCTTGGGTAACAATTGGGATACTAGTACAAAGTGGCCTTCATTATTTGTATTCAAATCTAAAATCCTTTTATTGCACCTTGTTGAAGTAAGTCTGAACACAAGCATTTTAATAAACCATGCACCATCAATATATTTTCCATTTTGAAGTAGGAGATGTTCTTATTAATAATTAATATCAAAACATAAATCAGATTGACTATATTGGAAAGAAACAGCTTACCAAAGTGGATCAGCCTTTGCAACCTCATCAAAAAACAAAATGTATAGGCCGAAAAGCCCAACGACCAAAGAATGGCATGTAGATACTACCCTGAAATGAAACAAAATACATACAAAGATTTTAGATTCTTTGCAATAAACTGTAATTCTGGCAAGACATTTAACATTTTGAAGAAGTTAAATCTGGAAGCATTTAAATATAGGAATGGAGTATATCTAAGAGTATAATACAAAAATATCATTTAGAAATCCAAGGGCTATGACTTTACTTTGGAACTAATAGCAAGAAGGATTCCCAGGTCTACAATTTCCTGCTAGAAAATTGTGGAATCACTTATTTGTTAAAAATTCCAAACCAGGGGCGCCTGGGGGGCTCAGTCAATTGGGCAACCCACCCTATCTCAGCTCAGGTCTTGATCTCAGGGTCGTGAGTTCTGGCCCCCGGTTGAGCTTCACACTGGGTGTGGAGCCCACCTAAAGAAGGAAAAAGTTCAAAGCAGAAGCAGAAACAGAAGCAGAAGCATATCTGGGTGAGGCAGTTGACAGCATTTGGTACAGACAGACGGCGACTGGCAAGTCCACTAACCAGCACCCTGCTCCAAGCTCCAGCCCTAACAGCCTCACCGCAGCATTAGTTTCCTGGTCCAGTCAGTGAGGAGTATCTTCCACATCTACTGACCTTAACCGATTCTATATCCTTGAATCAGAATTTGAAAGGATTGTGAAATGAAAATGTATTGCCTTGGAGATTTCAGTGTTAAATGCACATTCACATGCTTGCTGCACTTGATTCCTGTAACCAACCCATAAGAAAGCTAGAACAGCTATTATTAGTCTCTTTTTATCATTATTATGAAACCACTTCTAAATAGAAAAATTGAGGACCATGAATTTGTACAGAAAAATCTATTTTTAAAAGAAACACTCAAGTGAAAGCAAAATGTTCACGAGATCCA
The DNA here is from genome assembly GCA_004024625.1 of Mellivora capensis. Taxonomy (NCBI): domain Eukaryota; kingdom Metazoa; phylum Chordata; class Mammalia; order Carnivora; family Mustelidae; genus Mellivora; species Mellivora capensis. Next base: position 107,134 of record PISX010005482.1, read on the forward strand.
GGCTGAATTTTCTTTTATAGAAGGAATAAGGTTTAGATGGAAAACATCAGTTTCTCTGAATATATCTTGCTAGGTGTAGAGACAGCTGTTGTATTCTGGATTTTTCAATTTTTTTGAGGGAGGCTTGGATGGCTATGTATTTCCCCCTTAGGACCGCCTTTGCTGTATCCCATAGGTTTTGGACCGACGTGTCTTCATTCTCATTGGTTTCCATGAATTGTTTAAGTTCTTCTTTGATCTCCTGGTTGATCCACGCATTCTTAA
>PISX010005483.1:5118-107374 GCA_004024625.1 Mellivora capensis
GTTGGCTTTCTGCGGGAGGTGCCTGCACGTGTGGGTTTTCAGGCAGTGTTTCCTGAGTTATGTCCTCCTGTCCCCCTCAAGGAGGTGGGCTCTGAGGAAACCAGCCCTTCAGGCTTTTGTTCTCTGGAGGTTTTTGTGTCTGTTCATTTGTTTTCTCTCCCCTTGACAGCTCCCAATGGTTCTTCGAGGTTTAGAGGAAAGCAAACTGCACCCAGACTTCCCTCCCAGAGAGAAGCCCCACTCCATTCCACTCTGGCCGCTGGCAGAGCAGGTTCCCAGCCGCGGTCCCTGGGGACACAGGAACTCCTGCTTGTACCCAAAACCACGACAGTGGCAGCTGTCTGGGCAGCTCCAGACTGCCAGAGAGGTCCCAAGCAGTGAACGCCCCCTGAGATTTTCCCGCTGGCCCAGGCTGGGAGCGCTCAGACTTTCTGGGTCCGAGAGCGCCAGGCTGGTGCTTCCGTGCACCTCTCTCAGGGGAGGGGGTGGAGTGCATCTCAGGCTCTGCTAGCATGATGTGGTGCATGTGTGGGGGCTACAAAAAGGCTGTTTCTGCCACTCGAGGGTCCCAGCCCCTCCCACATGCCAAGCGCCCTTAGGAGGTCTCCTCAGGGATCAGGGACCAAGACCTGGTTTCTCCGCTGCACTCTCTCTGACTCAGTGCCAGGGGTGTCTGTCCTCGGTGGGGGACTTAAGCCCCTGTCCCTAACTGTTCCAATTCCCACAATTTCCCCCGCGATCCTTTGCTGTTTTTGAGTGCTTTCTACGAGACTTCAAGTTAATGCTGGTCCCCAGATGCAGGAGACTCTCGTATTGGGGTATCACTTTCCAATGGGTCGCTTCTGGTGGCTCCCTCCCCCTTTTGTTTATCTTCAGATACCAGTCCGATGTTCCCACTCTGCTTTACCTGCCCACTGGCGTCTTCTGCCCCCGTAGAGATCCAGACGTGTATAATTCTGATCTCAGGCTGATTTCATGGGTGATCGGAGTTCCTTGGTAGGTAATCACCTCACTTTAGGGGACAGGTTGAAACCATGCCTCCTCCTAGTTCCCCGCCATCTTGTCTCCCCCCCCCCCACCGGGCTTTAGCCTTTTGTCATAATTTTTATTTTCTCTACTTTTATTTGTTTAACCTTTTATCTTATTGGCTTCTTGCTCTTTATCTTTTATTTTAAATAACATCTATTTTATCTTATTACTTTTAACCTTTAAACTTTTAACCTTATCAGAATTTTAATTTTTAAAAATTTTGACTTTTACTTGAGTCTTTTTATTTTCACTCATATTTTAGTTTTCATTTGCATTTAACTGTCTATCATACAGTCATTATTTTTAAAAAGTAAAAAAAAGTCTTTTTACTCTAATATTTATCGTTATTAATTTTTTTTATGATGTCTGGTGGTATAAATGAAGATCTGAACCCTAATGCTCTGAGACTTCTCCTATGAGCTGTTCTTCAAGGTACCTTGGCAGGGTTTCCATGGTTAGAGGCTGTATTGCTCAAACAGCTCATACCAGAAAATCAAGAGATCTAGAAGCTGAGTCTTCTCTCTTACCTTAGTACATTTGGTTTATTGGAGTGATGCTATTTCCTACCATTATTCCATAAATGTTCATGCAAGCTTTTGCCTGCTTATAATCCTTAAGAATAAAACTTTATTTGATTGACTTACCAGTAAGACCCAAACCCAACCCATACTCCTATAATCTTCCCCATTATTAGTATCAAACTCCACTTTGTCTCAGATGAACAGAGTCATCTGGGTCATTTTCATTTGGGTCAGTCAGATGGAACCATGTACTCTGCTGGAAAAAGCTGATTTCCTGGAACTGAGATTAATAGCAAGGTCAAGAGTTCTATTACTTTAAATTTAAGATACTCTGTTGAGTATGTACCATCTCTCCACATGATGACTGGTTGAGATCTGAAAGGTGAAGATGTACAAGTGTTGCTTTATTAATGTACCTAATATTGTTTGTTTCCAGGAGATAAGATGTTAGAACAGTTATCATTCTGGCCTTCTAATTTAGAATTTATTTTTTTATTGGCCATCAGGGCAAAAGTACGACATATATGTCAACATTATGAATTCTACCATTTAGTTTCCCATGTCATAAGACCTGAACATGTTCATTCATTCCTGGTGTGGTTTCCTACAAGTGAGGATGTGACTTTTTCTGACACTTACATTCTTCTATTAAGGATATTAGTGTTTGTTAAACAAAGGATTTTTGATCATCTTTTACTACTTCATCAATATTATCTATCATAGAGTTAATAATTTCTGCTTTAGAAGCCACTGGGGAGTGATGGGGAGAAGTGGTAAATTTCCTAACAGCCATAATTTGAGAGCCATAGACATGGTTTAAATATCCTGAAACTAATAGGTATTATATGTCTATTACATTTCACTTAAAAATAGTTGTATCAGGAGACACATACAAAAAAATATATAAAATCCCTCTTCAAAATCAGTCATGAACTTCAGCATCATTAGTTATCAAGGAAACACAAATTAAACCATATTGAGATATTTCTATTCATATCTATATCAATATAGATATCTCAATATCTATATTGAGATATACACTTATCAAAATGACTACAATGAAAATTAGTGACAACAGCAAATTCTAACAAGAATAAGAAAAAACTAATCATTTATACATTGCTGAAGGGAATGTAAAATGGTATAGCTATCCAGGAAAACAATTTTTTATATTTAAGAATATAAACATGTAATGATCACAGCACCCAGCAATTGTTCTCTTGGGCATCTATCCCAGAGAAATGAAAACTTATGTTCACACCAAATCCTATACAGAATGTCTATAGCAACTTTATAACATCTGCAAACTGGAAATAGCCCAGATGTCCTTCAGTGAGTAAATGCTTAAACAAACTGTGGTATAGCCATACCATGGAATACCGCTCAGAAACAAAAATAAGAATGTACTAATGAGAGATCTTTGCAGGGATGCAAATGTTCTTTCTCTTGATTGTTTCAATGCCAATATCCTAGCTGTGATATGATATTTCAGTTTTACAAGGGAAAGTGTGTAAAGGATACATGCAGCCTATTATTTCTTATAACTATACGTGAATCTATGATTATTAAAATAAAATTCTTAGTTAAATTGTTAAAAAATAAAAAAATCAGTGATGAATAAAACCTATTGGAATTTGGTGTGTATAAATTAAATATGGGAAAACGTTTAAAAATATTTCTTGTTGGAGGTCGGTGCCATAGATTTTATCACTGTCATTCATTTGTATAATGTTCACTGAGTGTGTTATATATTCCAGGCACTGTTTTAGGAGTACTGTGAGATGAGAAAATAGTCAACTAACAGACATTGCTCTTCCTGTTGAGCTCATATTCTAATGGAGGAAGATAACCAATAAGCAAAAATGAGTACACAAAAAGTGATAGGTAGCTCACAGAAAACACACAAACATGCACACACACTGAGTGAGTAGGATTGGGAATACTAGCCAAGTGGTGAGTGGGTGGAGGATGCTATTTTCTGTGAGGTGGTCAGGCAGGTTGATGTTGGAAGAGTGACCTGAAGAAACTGAAGCCAGTCATGCTGCTGTCTGAGAGAAGTTTTCCAGGAAGAAGGAAGAGCCAGTATAGGTAAGAGTATGCCTAGAATGACTGAGGAAAAAAAGAGTGTGGAGTGGATGCAATGCAATAAGCAGGGGGCAAAGTACTAATCAATGGTCTCTGCAAGCTAACAAGAGAAATAGGAGACATTGTAAGGACTTGGATTTGTTTTCTGAATGTTCTGCCACTCAAAAGTTTTAAGCAGCAGAGATATGACTTTTGTTTTAGAATGAGTACCCTCCCTGCCTCACTGAGAATTGTCTTTTGGTGGAGAAGACAAGGGGAAAAGTAAGAAGGCTTGGAAGAACCTATGTCAAAATCAAAGGAAGAGCAGTATGGCCTCAAAAGGGATGTTAGATGTGGAGGTGATGACTTGTGGAGTTTGGAGGATACTTTGAATTCCAGAAAGGAGAATCTTCTGAAAGACTGGGCACAGGAGATGAGAGAAAGAGTTTTCAAGGATGTCACCAAAGTTTTAGTCTAAGCTACTGGAATGATGAAGTTACTATATCCTAAAGTGGTAAAGACTACGGAAGGGAGCAGGTTTGTTGGAGGATAAGAATTTGTTTTCAGACTTGAGAAGTTTGAGATCCATGGGGGTCTTCAATATTGAGAGTTCAGTTACAAAGTTATACTATGAATCTTATGTTTAGTTGACAGGCCTGGGCTGGACAAATAATTTTGGAACCCTATAACATATATTGGTATTTAAACCATAAGACCAAATGAGATTATCTAATACAAAGTTTAGGTGGAGAAGAGAAGCAGTTCAAGGCCAAGTACCAGGGCATCCAAAGTATATGGATTTGGGTGATAAGAAGAAACCAGCAAAGGAGACCTAGAAGAACGTCCAGTGGGGACCAGAGATAAACCAGGAGAGTGAGTGTACTGATAGCCAAGCAAAGAAATCACTTCGGGGGCACCTGGGTGGCTCAGTGGGTTAAGCCTCTGCCTTCGGCTCAGGTCATGATCTCAGGGTCCTGGGATCAAGACCCACATCAGGCTCTCTGCTCAGCAGGAAGCCTGCTTCCTCCCTCTCTCTCTCTGCCTGCCTCTCTGCTTGCTTCTGATCTCTGTCCGTCAAGATAATAAATAAAAAAAAATAAAAAAAAAAAAAAAGAAATCACTTCAAAGAGAAGAGTTAACCACTGTGTCAAAAGCTGCTAATAATTCAAATAAGCTTATTATTGAGAACTGACCACTATATTTCCCAGTGTAGAGGTTTTTGTTGGCCTTGGCAAAACTGTTTCAGTTGAATGGTCAAAGTAAATGCTTGATGAAAGTTGGTTCAAAAGAAATTTGGAGGAGAATGGGAGAAAATGTGCAAATGTGCTATGAATAGAAAGAGAGCAATTTGTTGGTGCCTAGAAAAAAGTATAGGGTCAGGAAGAAATAGTTTCTAAAAATGCCAGATATTTCATTATGTTTTTATTAGGATGGAAGTGATTCAGGAGAGAAGGAAAAGTGGATTATACAGAGGAGAGGAGACACTCACTGGGAATATTAAGTGGTTGCGAGAGAATGGAACTTAATGGAAAAGTTGGCCTTAGATAACCTATCTTATTTATAGGATGGCAGGAAACTAAGGCTATAATGATGCCACATAGCAAACACCATGGTACTTCAGTGACTCATACCGATGAACATTATATAGCTCTGCAGATGTGTTGGAGGTCAGCATATCTAAGCTAGGTTGGAGAAGTTGGACAACTCTTTCCAGGTAGCTATAGGTGCCCCCATGATTTGGGCTCCATGTCTCCATGCTTTGGGCTCAGGTCTGATCCACATGTCTCCTGTTCTGGGACTCAGGCTCATGGTAATGGCTGAAGCACAGGAAAAGCAGTGGGAAATTTTAAGGCCACTTGAAACCCAAGTTTAGAACTGGCACCATCACTTTTGCTCCATTCTGTTGGTTAAAGAAAGTCACAACTCTCAAATCCAAAAAATCAAGAGGTGAGGAAATATACTCTATCTCTTAATGAGAAGGATTGTCAAATAAAATGGCATAGGGTGTGTCTAGAGAGAGGAATGAAGAACCCATTAATGTTATCTTCCACATGTAGTAACAAGAGTGAAGGCAGTGTAGACAGGCACATATTAAATTAAGTGAGTAGATGTAGATGTTATTTTCTCATTGCTCCTATTTCCTCAGAAGAATAAGACTAAGTCATGAACTAAGACAGGACTTTTAAGTACTTGTAGAAAGAGAGAAGATCTAAATGGTTGTGGGATGGGGGATAATTCATGGACTGGAATCTAACACTATTGCTATAGAGTCTACAAAAACAAAATGAGACCAGTTAGCATGGGAGATAAATTTAGGTGAGGGGATGTTGGGTGCACAATGTTGGTAGTGCTGAGTTTCTTGTAGGGAGAGTATTGGACAGGGTTAGAGGGACCAGAGGAATTCCTCTTGATGCTCTCTTAGACGGTGTTGGTAAAGTTGGGAGTTTCCCAGGAGATGGAATGGAGTCACACCAGGAACACACAGAAATCTGGGGCCCCAACTTCCCTCCTGCCTGTGGTAGCATGAGGTCAAGGGAGGGAGAGTGACATTGGTAGCTGAATCCTTTCCATCATCCCTTGCCCTGAGAAGAAACACTGTAGACTGATGAACACTTTTAAGTTCCTGGGACCCCACCTGCCATCATTAGTTAGACTGGAAAGGTTTGAGGAAGGAGAAGGGTTAGATGTGCTGGGGCATTTCAAAATCTTTTGGTGATCTGTGGTTATCTGAGGGCTTTTACTTCTGCCTTGGAAAAGGATATGAATAGAATGTTCAGCAAAGAAAGAATATCAAGAGCTCATAAACACAGACAAAAAATTTTAACCTCTCTGTACTCAAATACATGCAAATTAAGAATACAAGGAGATAAGTATTCTCAGCTGTCAAATTGGCAATGTGAAAAATAATTAGAACATTTCAAACTGGTGGAGTGGGGTCACGAGAGCAATATCATAACTACCAGTATAAATTATTAGAACTTCCGGAAAATAATTTAGCAACATGTTTTAAAGTCTTGAAAAAACTACATCTTTTGATCTAGTAATACTATTTGTAGGAATATAGCTACTGAAATTTATCAGAAAGTTTGAAAAGTTTATATATAGAAATGTTTATTGTTGCATATTTATAAGATTAAAATTAGAATGAACTTATACATTAAAAATAGAAAAATAATTTAAACTTTATAATCCATTTTGATGATGGGAAACCATGAGATTATTGAAAATCATGCTTTCAAAGGATTTTAATGAAATAAAAATGTTATAATATTTTACATATGTATATATTTGTATATAATTATATATTTAAAAATATATGTGATATAATGAAAATACAGCATATATAAATCAAAATTGGTTCTCACAATTAGTGTACTTGGGGAATGTTTTAAAAATCTGCAGATGTCTTGGTCCTATGTCAAAGCTATTGAATCAGAATATCAAGAGGTTACATATGAAGTAGGAATGTGGATAATCACATTTAAAAAATCATGTTGTTTTTCAGAGGAACACTTACTACTTCTGTAATTAGAAAAGATGTAATAAATATCATTAAAATGTAAAATTTCCTTCTGGTCCTTGAAAATAAGGCTTCCCTTCCAACTCATTGTCAAAAGATTGTTGATGCCATAACAACAATACTATCATCATAGTGTATCAGTGAAAAGGATGCTCTTGCTCTAGACTGAGTCAAGTTTAACAAGGATTAGTGGGTATCAATGTAAAACAAAATAAATTAATACTGGGAAATACTAAGAATTCTTCTAGGCTTTTTATCATACTTACATTAGTTACCTACTCATATAGAAATTTTAAGAACACAGAACCTCAAGTGTGATCACAATATGTAATGAGACTCAAAGATCTGGGCTGGCCAACTGGGATTTTATTGTTCATATAAATCCTTTCTCATAGTAGCAGTGGAGCTATATCAGATAACAACTCAATTTTTAGCAATTCCAAATGGAGATGTGTTCTTCATCTCCATCTGTAACTTGTCCTTGATAACTTGAAATCACCCTTGGATAAATGGATGTATGCCCTTTACCACATAGAACAAAAAGATGATGCCTTTTCTCATATGCAGGTTACACAGATTTTTGTCAGGAAGAAAGACTGGTCTTAATAGACAACATGAATAACATGAAACCAATGTAATGATTGGTATAGGATCTCTAATATTTAAATGACTTGGAATCAATAATTTTATTTAGTGAGTTAATTCATTTAGTTAGCTAGGCTTATATTTTCAACCAAATTACTGTGGAGAGAATACCAGGGAGTTAAATGGCCTAGGGTAAAGTAGCCATGCTGATCAGGGAAGGCAGCTTTTAATGTTTGGGGAAGACTTCTTTAAAAAACAGAATAAAAAATCAGTGGAAGTATGAATGTTCACATAGACAAGAGTAAATCACAACAGGGGTGCCTGGGTGACTCAGTAGGTTAACCATCTGACTTGGCTCAGGTCTTGATCTCGGGTTGTAAATTTGAGCCCCAAGTTGGGGTCCATGCTGAGAATGGAGTCTACTTTAAAAAAATAGATAAATCACAACAAATTACAACTCAAAACAGAAAGCCAACAAATATCACAGACTTAACAAGTTGTCAGGATCTTTCTAAAACCTTAGAAGGGTCCTGCAAATCAGGAGCATTGAGACTTGAACTTCATTAGCTTTGCAGTAAATCCACAATTGAGTCCTTGGGAGCCTTCCTGGAAAAAATGATCATGAGGATGTGTAGAGTTTGGGTTTGTTAGCTTTAAATATCTTTAGACCTGTATGATTATAGTTTAAGATCTGGAGGCAAGTTGCAGTTCGGTGCCTGATGTGGCTACTGGAAGCTACTTTTTAGAGACAATTTTGATTTTTTCCATGTATATTTAGGAGGCCTACGTGCAGAGAAAATGAGTGTGTTTAAAAGCACAGATGTGTTTTCTCCAGATTCTCAACTTTTATAAGAGGATGTCAGCCAAAGCTTACCTTAGCAAGGAGTTAAGAGATAAGACTCCACCCTTTACTGCTCCCGAGACACTTGTCAGGAAGTTCACTGCTCTTAATGCTCATACAAAGCACAGTTCGTGGAAGCAATGTTTATTGCTTACTCTCTGGAGGAGATACATTCAAACTATTCCTCTAAAAACAATCATCATCTTTTTAGTGCAAGGAATGAGTTCCCAGACATGAAGACTCTAATTGCATTGGGTCATTACATATTGGTATTTAGGGCCATGCATATTGGCAAGATACTCAACTACTCTTTTCAAATCTGTTTTAGGCAGAAATACTGTTTCCAGATATTTTTATTCTTACTTCTATGTACTCTGCCCAGAGTCTAAAGACTTCTAAGTTCTACCTTCTGCATACCGGCACCAGATTATGTTCATAATCTGTCAAACAATCACACCACTTTCCTTTTTAGAAAAATTCAAATACTCTCTTTGTATGCAGAATACAATCTAAATTTCCCTACTTGAATTTGGTTTTGTTTAAATAAACTTATATCCTCTTCATTCATTTCTCCCTCCCACCCCTTATCTCTGACAACCACCAATCTGTTTCCTGTATCCATGAGCTTGGTTTTTGTTTGTTTGTTTTAGGTTTCACAATAAGTGGAAACATACTGTATTTGTCTTTCTTTGATTTATTTCACTTAGCATAATACCCTCGAGGTCCATCTTGTCACAATTGGCTGAAGAGTACTCCATTTTATCTATTGATCCACCAATAGATAGATATCACAATTTCTTTATCCATTCATCCATCAATGTACAGTTAGATTGTTTGCATATCTTGGCTATTGTAATTGATGCTACAATAAACATGGGGATGCATTAATCTTTTTTTTTTTTTAATTTTTTTAAATTTATTTATTTGTCAGAGAGAGGGAGAGAGAACGAACAAGCACAGGCAGACAGAGAGGCAGGCAGAGGCAGAGGGAGAAGCAGGCTCCCTGCCGAGCAAGGAGCCTGATGTGGGACTCGATCCCAGGACGCTGGGATCATGACCTGAGCCAAAGGCAGCTTTAACCAACTGAGCCACCCAGGCATCCCTGCATTAATCTTTTTGATTTAGTATCTTCATTTTCTTTGGGCAAATATACAAAAGTGGAATTGCTGCTGGATCATATGGTAGTTCTATTTTTAATTTTTTGAGGAATGTCCATACTGTTTTCCATAATGGCTGCACTAATTCATGTTCCCACCAATAGTGTACAAGGATTCCTTTTTCTCCACATCCTTGCCAATACTTTTGTCTTTCTGATAATAGCCATTCCAGCAGGTATAAGGTGATACTTCATTATGGTTTTGATTTGCATTTCCTTAATGATTAGTGAGGTTGAACAGCTTTTCATATATCTATTGGCCATCGGTATGTCTTCCTTGGACAATGGTCTATTCAGATCTTTTGCCCGTTTTTTGATTGCATCGTTTGTGTTTTTTTGCTATTTAATTGTGTGAGTTCTTTGTATATTTTGGATAGCAGACCCTTATCAGATATATGATTTGCAAATATTTTTGCCCTTTAGTAGGTTACCTTTTTACCTTTGATTGGAGCACTTAATCTATTTACATTTGAGGTCTATGTACCTAACTGGACTAGTTTTAATGTCTACTTTAACCTTATGCACCCATTAATCCAGCTAAATCATGAAACTTCCAGATTTTGCCATACACTTTTGCTCACAGCTTATCTTCTCTTTTCTGCTTTAGATATAATGCACTCATTCCTCATATCTGTGTAGTTATCTTTCAAGGCATCACTAAATTTAAATCTTTTTCATGAATATTCTTAATCATCCAAAGCAGATTTAATCTATTTATTTCCTATTCTTCCTTTTTTCTGACCTTTTTTCTCCCTGTAGTGTGTGGATCTACTATATATTCACCACAATTTTCTTGTGCTGTGTCTTTTCCTTTTCTCCTATGATGCTATGTCTGCATAAGTGGACCCATAGTACTTAGTAGACTATCTTATACTAAGAAAGCACACATGTGGGACACCTGGGTGGCTCAGTTGGTTAAGCAGCTGCCTTCGGCTCAGGTCATGATCCCAGGGTCCTGGGATCGAGTCCCACATCGGGCTCCTTGCTCGCCGGGGAGCCTGCTTCTCCCTCTGCCTCTGCCTGCCACTCTGTCTGCCTGTGCTCACTCGCTCTCTCTCTCTCTCTCTTTCTCTCTGACAAATAAATAAATAAAATCTTAAAAAAAAAAAGAAAGCACACATGTATTATGATGAGAGTGACTGCCAGATGATTTTGGATGAAAACAGCTCCAAGCCTGGACCCTTGAGGAGCTTTGTGAAGTGATGGCAAATTTATAATCAATTAGACCTGTACCAAACTTGACTCTGACTCTAAAGTAATGGCAAAATTTAGAATCAATTAGACCTGATGACCAAATCTTGACTCTGACTCTAAAGTAATGGCAAAATTTAGAATCAATTAGACCTGATGACCAAATCTTGACTCTGAAACTGGGTGACTTTGAGAAAAGAAATTAGTCTAAACCTTAGCATAGTCATTTGCAAAATAGAATATTTACCTGTGAAGATTATTACATGAACTAAAGATAATGCAACACATCCTATTGCAATAAACCAACAGGATGTGTTTGATTAGTGCGGTTGTTCTATCACGGTTTAACTTCCAGATTTCTTGCCCCTGTGGTAAGGACTGTGAGATTCTCCAGAGTTGAGAGCATTGTATCTGCATCTACTCCAGTCCTGAGCCATGTGGAGAAGTGTGAAATTTACTTGCCCTCATCCTCTATGCCAGAGTCAAGACATTTCTCTTTAATACTGATCCCCTCAAAGGAGCTTAAACATTTCTCATGATAACTAAAAGACAACGCTATGCTGACAGGCTATGAATTGAATCCCAGGAGGCAAAATTTGGAAGGGAATTTAGTCAAGACTAGCCTCTGAAGCTGTAATTCTGAAGCATTTAATTCTGTCACCATGAGGAGCCATGTGTGGAATTTCTTAGCTTTGCCTATGGGCACCAGGTGTCTTTTGCTACTGTCATTCCTTTGCTTGACTTCTTAAAATTTCATTTTCTTACAGCTAGTGTTTTACCAATGCCTTGTGGGCTGAGGACTAGCTGAGGAGTGCATGATTAGGAACTAAGATTCATGGTGTTTCCTTATATCATGTAAAGGTCAGTGACTATATTCTCTTATACACAAATACATTTCATTCACATACATAGAAATAAATAAGTGAGCCAACCCTCTTGGGGGTGATGTGGCTGCTGAAAAGAAGTACAAAACAATAATACACTCAAGTGTGTGTGTGTGTGTGTGCGCATGTGTGTGTGTGGGTGTATGTGCATGCACGTATTGCATGCATGTATGTGTCTATACTTTTTTTTTAAACTGATTGAAGACATCTCAAAGTTCCTCATAATAATGAATTTGTTACTGCCAGCTCAGGGACTCTGCATGTCAATGAGGAAAACTATCTGTATTTATCCTATGCATTCCTCATTTGGAGAGATCAAGCATTTTTTATTTATTTATTTTTTAAATTTTTTATCTTTACGAGGCTGAGGAACTGAGTAAGACCCTAAAATATACCATGTGATCTTTCCCTGGTTCTTTTTTTTTTTTCATCCTAATAATCTACTTTTACTAGCCCACCTAGGGAATAGGCTTCTGTGAAATGATTTATCTGGAAACGGTGTGTTCCTGGTGCATATATCAGCAAGTGTCGTTTCTGTGAACCAGCTGTAATTCTCTGAGGAGCATTTCTCATCCAACTGTAGACATCCTAAGGTCTAGTAATCTAGCCATTTATACTCTTAATATCTAACCATAACATTATTTCTTCTCTTTCACTGCTCTCTTTCTCTCTCACACACACTCTCAAGCACACACACTCATACCTACACATGTCGATACATGCACAAATCATTCTTCCTCCTCTCTACACCATGGGTCCTTATTATTTCTACCATTACATATAGTAAAGAAAATTATAACGATAAATGATGGGGAAAGGCAAAATGTTATGACATATCCAGGCATTTCCTTAAGCTCAAGGAATTGTCTTATGCTTAGGAACAGATATTCATCTGTGTGAAGTATTTCGGCCTACAGTGTTGTATTTATTTCTTGTAAGAAACTTAAAATTTCTGCTTATTTGAGCTTCTGAATGGATTCTTTCATTATCTTGATGCTTAACTATGGCCATCGCAAAAACAGTCTGTTAATAAAATACATTAGAGCTGTCCCTACAAAAATGTTTCCTTGATCTAATAAACTACTTATACTTAGGAAGCCTGCATAAAAATTCTTGCGAGTCCATCATCTCCTCTCTTCCTAAACCTAAATGTCAAGCCCACACCTTTCTGTACATGTAAGTCCAGTGCCCTCCCTCTTTAGACTGCTCACACAGTTCCAGAGGGAAGTGACAGAGTTATACATTCACATCAAGTTAGTGTCGACAATCAGGTGAACCCTAAGAAAGGACCAGGACTTTTCTTTATTTCCAATCCTAGATAGAAAATAACATCTTTATGTAGCTTAGCTCATTCCAACACTGTCTCAACAAAAAGATATGTTTTTGTCATTTTCACGCACAGATAAGACTTGTATCAAGGTTGTTGGGGAAGGCATTGCGATTTTTCAATTTAAACAACTGCTCATATCAGTGAAGTCTTGGTGAAACAAATTCCCAGTGAAACACAAGATAAGACAAATCCATTAATATATTAAATGGGAATTTGTTGCTGTATTATGTGTACCGGTGGCGGAGGGGGAAGAAGGGGAGAGCATCTGGGTGTGATCTGATAATTACCCATTAACTAGTGCAATTAATAAATTCTCCAGACAATAACTTTGACCCACATATTTGATCAAACCCACAATTATTGTGTTGATGGTACATGACAAAGAGATCTCAGACATAACCTTGCTCTGCTTTACCTGCTCCTGCTTATGAATGAGCAGAGGTCAGGTCGTCCTGCTCATATCTGGGGGCTTTGATTAACTTGTATCCTGTTGTAGAGATTGAGTTCAAGGAATATGGAGAGAGAAACCTGAAAGTAATCTATAGAGGGTGAAGTGACTTGCTCTGTCTTCTTCAGCTACAGATTAAATTAAAACACTAGTTGTCATACTTACTCCAGGCTATTAGAAAAACCAACCAACCAACCAACCAACCACAGATTGGGTAGCTTAAACAACAAACATTTATTTCTCACTGTCCTGGAGGCCGGGGAGTCCAATATCAAGGTGCCGGCAGATTTAGGGTCAATGAGAACCCACTTCTAAGCTTGTAGAAGCAGCTTCTTGCTGTGTCTTTACATCCTTACATGATGGAGAGAGTGAGCTCTGGTTCCTCACCTCCTTATTAGGGCATTGATCCCATCACAAGTGCTCCGCCTTCAGGACTTCATCTAAACCCAATTATTTCTCAAATACTCCATCTTATGAATGCCATCACTGGAGATTAAAGCTGCAACATACGGATTTGGGGGAGGATACAAATATTCAGTCCACATGTATGTCCATCACGTTGCTTCATGGTGGCCCCATCTCAGTAAATAATTCTGATGAATGTTGGAGCTCAGGGTTGACAGGCCGTACAGAGTTAAGCTAAAAAAACTGGTGTTAGCTGGTCTGAGGGACAGAGGATGGCTGAGAGGATGGTTCACAAGTTGAATGGAAAAAGTTGGAGGGTGGTCAGGGGCTGGAAGAAAGGGCATTCCTGGGTCTCCTCTGTCCAATGTTGTAAGAGACAGATCTGTAGATTGCCAGCACACAACCTCGACAGTGGATTTTTTGCTCTACAGTACCTTAGATGCATTTTCTCTTCCTTATGACGTTCTTGATGACATTTTCTTTTCTCTAGCTTACTTGATTGTAAAAATACAGCATATAATACATGTAGCATATAAACAATGTGATAATTGACTATGTTATCAGTTCAGGAGACTATTTTATAGTTCAGTTTTGGGGGTACCAAAAGTTGTATGTGGATTTTTGACTGTGCCGGGGTCAGCACCTCTAATTTCCCCTCTTCCCTCACCCCACACTACTTAAGGGTCAACTGTATACTTAAATGCACAAAAATTAATGGTGCATAGTTAGAGGATTACAATGTGAAATATATTTCCAACTCTAGATAAAGTCTAAAATGTTTGAGTGGTGCTGCAAAAGGAAGTGAGAAAGAAGAGAAAATGTAACTTTAGAAGTTAACAGGACATGCTTTTCAGAGGTCAGACATGTGTAAGTAGAAAGAAATATGGCAAGGCCATAACTACGTCCAGCCTGAAACACCATCGCCTTGTTGCAGGGAGAGCATCATAAGGCTGGGCCACAGCAGGGCCTGGTACTCTCTGCTCTGTGCATGGGCATTCATTGCCAGCAAATGAAATTGCTGATGGCTTCCTGTGCGTGGAAGAGGGGATATGTTCAATTTCAACTTATAAAATCAAACAAAGAAGAGGGCCACCTGGGGCTGTTATCTACTATCAGTTCAAGGCCTCCACTGGGTGTTTTTCTCCCCTTAGATCTCTCTCCACCTTCCCCCTGCCTAAGAAATAACTGAATAAAAAGTAAAAGCAACCCTGAAATGATGGTAATGTCTTGACTGATACGTTTGCATAACTTCTGGGAATGAACTGGCTTACAGGACAGCAACTTCACCGAGCATTTCCTATGAAGTATTAACAGCAGAGAGGGAGGTGTGGTCCCAGGATAGCTTTTTTGGCACTTTTTTTGTCAATAATGAGTGACAGGTCACTTCAGCCACAATGACGAGGAGAACATCTTCCTTTTACCTTTCCTGCAAAGGCAACCCTGACTTCAGGCATTTAGATCTTTTAAATTACTCATGCTAGGAGGATTTTGATTTTGATGGAGATATAGGGTTGAGAGAAGTTCTTGAAAGATCATCCCTGAGAGAATAAAGTTGAACCTTTAGGCCTCACTGAACTAGAGAGATAGATCGTGTTTGAACTTTGGAAAGAGAATCTCAGAAGCAGAAATGTGGAATTTTGCTGGTTTTTCCACGTGATCTTACACAAATAATCCCAATTAACTTTTTCTGTGTCATCTGGTAGAACAGGAGCTATGATCAAATAATTTCAATTTAATAGACATTAGAGTTACCTACACGAAAGGCATTGATCAAATTACTAGATGCATAAAGGAGAATATAGGGCCTCCTCTATGAACTTGACATGACAACAGTGAATGTTAATATCAGGTACCATAGGGTATGCCGCATGCATCATATAGAGTAGGAGCACTAGGACATGTTGACCTAGGCTGTGAGGATCCATTCTTTGTTCCTCATGGGGTGTGGCCCCCACCTGCTAACAGTACCCATCTTTTACTGTTGCTGCTCCTTGTTCCACCAAAGCCACCCAGGCAGCCATCCTCTCCCAACTGGGCTCCAGCAGTGGCATCCAATGCTCTTCCTCTAATTCTCTGAGCATACCATAATGTTTAGCTCTACAGAATTCACACAAGTTGTTCTACTTCTCTGATTTATTTTGAATAACTTCTGCTGATCCTTCAGCTCTCATCTTAAATATCTTTCCTAGGGGAGACATTTCTTTTTTTTTTCCTTTTTTTAAAAATTTTTTTTTAATATTTTTTAAAATTTCTTTTCAGCGTAACAGAATTCATAGTTTTACACCACACCCAGTGCTCCACGCAATGTGTGCCCTCCATAATACTCACCACCAGGCTCCCCCAACCTCCCACCCCCCGCCCCTTCAAAACCCTCAGGTTATTTTTCAGAGTCCGTAGTCTCTCATGGTTCATCTCCCCCCCAATTTCCCTCAACTCCCTTCTCCTCTCCATCCTAGGGGAGACATTTCTTGACCCAAGAGCTAATTAGATCTATGGGCTCATCCCACACTACTATCTCAACACTCACTATATCCGAACTGTAATTTAAAGTTTAGAGTCTCTCTTCCCTGTTCCATTAAAAATTCTGTTCACTACTATCCCTCTCAAATTAGCAAAGTACCTGGCACATATTAATTGTTGTATATGTATAATATGTGTTCGAAGTAGTTTCAGTAAGTGGAATTTGGTAGAGAACAGATGTTTGGGGGTATTCGGGAGAGAATGGAGTATCCTACTCAGGTATGGGATAATATAGCATTCTGTTATGGAGAGAGTACTGAGACTGTGACACCTGAGCCCAGTCCCAAATCCACAGCTTATCAGGTGTTCATCTTTGGGCAAGTTGAATTTGATTTGAGAAGGGAATAAACACAGTCCTTCTAATGACTCTGCATATAGATTATCTTTCAGTTAATTATCTATCTTTAATGTCACATTTACCTTCCTATGAGGAAGAAACCTACAAACAAGAAAGAAACTTATCACTTATGACTTCTTTATCTCCCTTTAAAAGAATGGAGTAATTCTTAGGTCCTGTAGGTTCATTTAGCAATGTCATTCATAATTTCATTCTTAGAAATGATATTCAGGGATGACAGTTCAGAGTGGGGGACTCCTGAGACCCTCCTGTCTCCTATCTCTTATAAAGTCAGTACATATGGAGATATTTTTAGAGAATATGGTTTAATGCCAGGACTTCTCAAAGAATCTGGTGTCTGCATTATTTGGATGAGCTCAGATATACCTAACACGGCTTTTTTACCTCTCTAAAGCCACTTCTATAAGCCCATTTGATATGTTATTAGCATTTTTCCTCCAGGAAAATGAGTTGGATGGCATGAGGTCATGAAGTGTACTTAGAATGCTGAGTCAGCAGCTCTGAATAGCAGCCCATCCATGGGGAGAGAGAGAAATTTGGGAAGAGCAGCCTGTCCCTTGGGGAGAAGGATTTTATCATAGAAACAGCTGCCTCATGGTGACAATAAAAAGTAGCCTGATTGTCATTGGTTTTATAATTGTTGTTAATTTCTCTTTAAGGCAGTATACTACCCTTTCATTGGCTGCACCTGGGTCAGAGGGCAGACCATCCCAACTGCATAGCCATATCATTGGCTTGGGATTTCATTCTTTTGCCATCCCTCCTAAGCAATCTTGGGCATGCCAATGGCTGGGTCTGTTCCCTAACTTGCAAAATTTAGAAACTTACAGGTTTCATATTCTTTGGTTTATAGTGCCAAGTCATATAAATTTACTGGGAAACCTTGATATGTTCTGAATTTCTATAACAAGTGCAACTATGTTCTCTAAATTGTCATCACTCTCTTTCACCTCTGAGGTCTGCACACTAGAACATGTCAGTATTAAACATTTACTGGAAATGTTAGATAAGAAGAAATATACACTGTGTTCATTCTAATCATCTGCCAATTCTTCAAATTTCCAGGCTTTGGAAATAGGGTCAACAGAAGGCTATTTTCAAATCAGATAATTCGGCTAGCCAAGAAACTTCTCTCTTGGCTCTCAGTAAAGTATGAATTCCGAAAGCTTCCAAGAGTCATTCTATCCATACTTAAGAGGTGAAAAATATCTTTTCTAAGTTGGATTAAATTAAGTAGCATGTGGATAAATATATATATAATATTTTAATAAGGGGAGTATTTTCTGCTTTCTTACATCTTCCATTCATGTCACCCTGAATATAGAGTACAGAAGAAGCTATGAAATTACATTTAATAACAGAGTGGGGTGTATAGTGTATATTAATTAAATATCAGCAAATGGTAAAGGCAGACCTTGCTGGGTATGACTAAGGAGAGAAATAGAGTTCTAACTGCTGTGTAATTAAGCTGAACCTGTAGAAACAATGGAGGTGCAATTACTTTTTTATTAACGCATTATACTTACATGTCATGTGGAAGAATCCAATTACTCTGTAAGTTCTGTTATGTGAATCCAAGTTGCTATCACATTCAGTTTGTCTGTGTTCCCAATAAACATGACGAAACCATCCAAATCACCTTATATCTAAGCATTTTGATTATCAACATTGAGCAAGTCCCTGAACATCGCTCTGTACCACAAGGTGGCTGATATATCACTTCTGTTTTCTGCTTCACTCCAGAACTCCAGAGAAGAGCAGAAACAGAGGGGTGAGCTTGTGTTTCTTGCTGCGGCATGTTTTGGACATATCATGTTTGATCATCAGGTTTCAGGCAAGTTAGAAGAAAGAAGTCAGGAAAAGAGAAAATGAATCTCGTTCTGCCTTGAAGTTGGTAAGGAAGTTAGTTGCCTTGAGTAATAAGGAAGCTCACTCTTTGTCTGTGTTTGCTTTTCATGGTCACTTGTTCATTTGGATGCAGGAAAATTTATTAAACTGCAGTTGTTGGGGTGCCTGGGTGGCTCAGTGGGTTAAAGCCTCTGCCTTCGGCTCAGGTCATGATCCCAGGGTCCTGGGATCAAACCCCGCATCGGGCTCTCTGCTTGGTGGGGAGCCTGCTTCCTTCCTCTCTCTCTGCCTGCCTCTCTGCCTACTTGTGATCTCTGTCTGTCAAATGAATAAATAAAATCTTAAAAAAAACCCTGCAGTTGTTACTTGCTGGTCAATGATATGTATGAATATTTTTAATTTCATAACAAGAGAATTTCGCCTTTTCTTTTCCAGTGGTGCTGGTCATCCATCAAAGCATCCATCAAAGTTTTCACGGAATTCTTAGTATTTTGAAGTGTGTGTGTGTGTGTGTGTGTGTGTTTAAGACTTATTTATTTATTTGAAAGAGAGAGAGAGAGAAAGAGAGTGTGTGTTTGTGTTCAGGGGGAGGGGCAGAGAGAGGAGGAGACAAGCAGACTCCCTGCTGAGCTGGAAGTCAGAAACTGGGCTCAATCCTAGGACCCTGAGGATCATGACCTGAGCTGAAGCCAAAAGTAAGAGGCTTAACTGATTAAGCCACCCAGTTGCCCCTTGAAGCTCTTAGTTAAAGGAAAAATTGATAGGTGTTCATGGGCAGAGCCCTTGATTAATATTTGTGATTGACCTAGACCTTCCCTAATCTGATTATGGGCATATGAAAACTGATTTCAAGGAAGTAAAGGATGAGTAGCAAACTGTTGGGTAGTTTTCAGTAAGATGAATGCTCATGAGAAAGAATTTGTGAAACAATGCCAATCTTGGGTGATTATTTGCTTTCAAGGGGAGAAATACCCTCCCTCAAATTACCTGCCTCAGTTTTCTAGTGAGGAAAGTAAAGTATTAGCAAACAGAGAGGCAAACCACAGAAGGAAACACTGTGGATAACGGCTCAAATACCAGCCTCATCATTTTCCTCTATGTTGTGGTAAGATTGGACCTCTAACTCCTTCTTTGTCCTCTTCTCAAGGTTGGAGCCATGAATGCTAACACCAGTGGTCACTGACTGTGAGCTCTTGATTCAACTGTATCTCAGGTCAGGGATGGTTTTAGGGGAGTCCTCATGAAATTCTGAGGTGACTCCATTCAGGGTCAGGCCAACTTTGGTTCTAATCTCCTCCTTCCTCTTTTTGTTTAAGTACCAGGTCTTCCAATATGGATTTCAGACCAAATTTTCATCTTACACTCTAATTCCTAGAACAGGATCTTGGTTTTCTGGGCTGCTGAATTGCAAACTTGCCTGGTATTCAAGCCTCTTGGGAATTTAGATAGTAAAAGTAATTCACCCAAGATTACATACTCATCAGTGAGGGGGCTGGATTACCCACAGCTGTTTGACTTGAAAGCCTGAAAATATTAGTTACCAAGTTCTGACGACCTTGAGGTTTTCCTGTTTGGGTCATTTATTTCTAATGCTCTGAACATGATGACTTTCATTTACACCGCTCTCTAAAATTCTATTTAAAAAATATATTTTGAAATCAAAGCCATCAAGTTTCAGGAACCAAAATAAACAAATGAAAAACTAAGCACATTCCCTTTTTTTTTTGGATGCAGTAGTCAATAACATCAACACTTTGCAGAACTGGCTGAGCTCCTGGCCATCTCTGTAACCCAGCTCGAGTTACTCCAAATCTCTGTTCTTCTGTTTCTTCATATTAAAACTAGAATGATCAATCCTGCTAAATTAGGAAATTGTAAGGATGGAAGAAACTAACAATGTTGGTTAAGTGTTAAATAGCTGGTAGTCCGCTACTTTTCTGGCTTTCCAAAACATTAATAGATGAGCCCCGGTTATAATTAGGGCTTAGGGGGCGCCTGGGTGGCTCAGTGGGTTAAAGCCACTGCCTTCATAATTAGGGCTTAGGGAGGGAGGTTCTCCAATGATTAAGAGATCATTTCAAGCCAGGACTAGAATTACAAAAGAAATCTCTTAAAATCAAAAGGGTTTCCCCATATCTAGGATTTGTGTTTTTAAGTGATGTGACTTGAAGTAAGCTTGCTTTCATTCCTTTCATTTTCTCAGGAGGAGATTCACAGAAAAATTCTGACTACCCACTCTGATCGAATCCTGAGACATTTTGGAGTCAGAGCTTGTTCTAAATTATTAGGGCCTAGACTTAAAAGGCATCTGGTCCTGAGTCAAATATAAATGGATCCAGGTAATTCATCCTCCTGATGTAAGAACAGAAGGATGGGATCCTTGGCAGCCCCTAGCCATGCCACTGGTCAGAAGCCACTGGGAAGCCAAAGGGCTGATATTGATCTTGAACACATTCCATGACCTTCCCTAATTGACAGTGAAGGAAGAAAGTGGCCACAGATGTGTGCATTATCATTGGTTCATGCATAACCATTCTTTTTAAATTATCAAAAGTCATTTAAGATGCCGGTAGCCTCCTAAAGGACAATAACATTTAAAATACGTTTCCATTTCAAATTCAGAAGAGGCTTTAAGACTTACTCTAACTGCAATCCCCCTCCCTTTTTCAGACAAGGAAACCAAGGCTAAGAAAGCTGATGTGTCCTACCACTCATCACACTGAATAAGGAAAGGGTTAAGGTATAGACAGGGAGAAGTAGGAGGGCCCTGGCTGGGCTCTGAAACTATTCCTGGCAGGCAGAAGCACTAAGCCAGAGTGAACAAGAGATAAGGAAACAGATCACTGGCCCTGAATGTTAGGGAGTATTTTCTTTGGTGGCTACAGTGTAATCATAACAAATAGCCAAACCTCAAAGAATTCAGTCATTAAGGATGTTCCATGCTCACACCAAGATGATATAAGAAACTCAAGGCCTCAAGTTTCCCAGTCAGTTCTCCATAAATGCCACTAATACCCTCCGTAGCAACTTATTCAGGACCCCTCTCACTCCTGAGAGCTCTTTCTGTATCCTTGCCTAATAAAACTATACCACTTTGCTCGCTCTCCTTTGTATGTGAGATTTATTCTTTGACTCTGTGAGACAAAAACCCTGGGATCCTGTAATAGCGTCATTTAATATCTGGTTCCACACTTTGATTCCAGCCCTCTTTCCAGGCTCTCCCTTGGAACATCACTGGATTAACTGTGTTGAGTTCGTTTAATCATGCCTGGGAAACAGAAGGAGTAGACATGGTCCCTTATGAACCCGACCTTAAATCCTCATGGGAGCAATGCTTACATGCAGTTTTTAATGAACAAATGGAGCCCATGTGTATAGAAACACAGTCATTCCCATTAGACCCGCCAGGCTCATTGGGTTTATACCAGCTACATGCATTGCCAGAACCCCCAGGAGTAAAGTTTAGGCTATCGCTCTGCTTCTGTAACATAGTCCAAGTGTCACATTCACTCATGGACTTCTTCCTCCTTTGGTTCTGTGGCAAGATTTGTAACTAGAGCTGCCTTCTCTGAAAGCGGGGTTTGAAAAAAGATTAGTATACCTAAATGTGCCCGTTATAGTTCTAAATGGAACCTCTTCCTAAAAATAAACTTAAGAAATCAGCCCTCAACTGTTAAATTATAAGATACAATTAATAATTCATTTTTATTAATATGGATAATTCCTCTGGGTCATCTAAAATGCATATGGCAGTGCAGTAGGGGCAAGCCAACATAAATTCACTTCCTCAAGTCAGTCTTATTATTTTTCTAAGAACCTGGATAGATGTAGGCAACCTGACACACTGTGGAAGAGAAAAAAAACCCAAAAAACAAAAAACATGTTTCAGACTGAAAAAAAAATAGACAATTCCCAACAATAAATAAATCCACCCTATGGCCTTAAAAAATTGAAAGAATACAGGAAAACTTCATATCTAGAAATAAGACAGAATACTATATGTATTTCTCCACCACTGGCAAAGAAATATCTGATTTTTCTAAATTGTGAGAAGAACACTGGGGTAGCAAAATCTCCTATCCTACTCTATCACTAAAGAAAATGTTCTAACCTCACAGAGAGTGGACCCCAGCTCATTTTTTGACAAACATCGTATAATTTCAAGCATGGTGTTCCTAAGCTGCAAATAAATTCCAAGACATTTAGTCCATTAGAGTAAAATTTCTAAAGGGACTATAGAGTCGAGTCTATTTCTAGCCCCAAAGAGAACACAATAAGTGGATAGATTACAATCTAGGGACTTGAACCACACTGACTCAGGTTTGAACTGGTCTTTATAGGAATGAACCTCCCTTGGCTTTTCCCCTATTCCTCACAATCAGAACATGTCCCTGCAGCTCTGGGTGCCTATACTGTATGCTAGCAAGAAAGACCACAATGCTCAGTTTTTTCAGGCAAGTTAATAAGCAAAGCATTGCAAGGGATGAGCCTCTGTCAGTTTCAAACATTGTATCTCTCTTTCTCTGTGTTAATTTCAGGTTATTTCCCTTTTCTCTCTAGATACGGGATACAGTTTGCCGCAACAAGGGATGAGAAAACGCTTTCTGTATTGGGACCCAGAACAGACAATAAATAATTCACATTTGATTTTAGTGGATGCTCATGTCCAAACTTTATATTCATTCTTAACTTCTCTTTCTTTTTGCACACCCCATGTTACTTTTTACAGGTTCTACATTCACCATACTTTGAGAAAACCAGAACATCAACAATCCATTGTTTCTACTCTCTCTCTCTCTCTCTTTTTTTTAAAGATTTTTTATTTATTTGAGAGAGAGTGAGAGAGAGGAGCTCATGAGTGGGGGGAGGGACAGAGGGAGAGAGACAGAATCTCAAGCAAACTACCTGCTGAGCATGGAGCCAGATGTGGGGCTCGATCCCGGAACCACGAGATCATAACCTGAGCCGAAATCAAAAGCCTGACACTTAACCAACTGAGCCACCCAGGTGCATCCAGGTGCACCCGATCCACTGTTGCCTTGTCCAGGAATCCATCATTCATCCTCTCCAACTTTTGTTTTTCCCTTTGACCCACATCCCTGTGCAGCCTATTTTCAGCAGAATGGCCAAAGGGATCCTGCTAAATGGTACTAAAAACTGTCCCATAGCTTCACAGGTAAGGGACTCACTTCCATACTGACCTTACGTCTTTTTACACTCTCATTTACTTTCTTTCTCCCTATGACATTCTTGCTGATTATGGAATACGCCAGGCATATGGAAACGTGCCACACAGTTCCACAACTGTGGAACTCTGAATTTGCTTCACGGAACTCACTTTGGCCAGATTAACACATACCACCCACCCTCAATTTCTTAAATTGCTCAGATATTCGGTTATCAGATGGCTTTTTAATCTGAACAAAATATCCAATTCATCTGTTCTCCATATGCTTCATCAATTTCATCCCTAGTATTTATTTTCACCTGAATGATGTGGATGGATGGGTGAACTAACTGCTTTGTTCTTCTAGAGTGTGAGCACCCTGAGGGAATGTGCTTTATTGTGGTAGGTCCTGCGTCTAAAACAGTGCCTGGCATCTAATATGTATGCACTATATATTTGTAGATTGAAGGAGGGCTGAAAAGATTATTCTAATTGATTATAATGAGTAAAATTCAATCTAAATGGCCCTAGCTATTTCTGAATGGTCCAGACAGATTCTTCCTGGATCAAAGAAAATCTAAGATGTAAGGTCCAGTTTTCACAGTTTTCTACCAACTCAAACACCTGGTAGGAGCTGGCTACGCTGTGAGGATTTTGAAGGAGGAGATACCTCTTTTTGTGTTATTTTACCTTCACTGCCTAACATACACATGACCTATATCAGGCCCTTAATGAACGATCATGAATTAAAATTTTGCCAGAACAGGGTGTAGTAAACCAATTCTGATTAGTTTGCATAAGACCCATCCACTTTCAATTTGTATTTAAATAGAATAACTAACTAAAACAGCATACTTGCAGCTGATGCCCATACTACATGCCGCCATTGCCTTTCCTAGTACGATTAGAGAAGCCATAAAGATCTTGTCTTTTACAAACTCAGCTGTCACAAATAATACATGAAGTCAAGGCAGAGAGAAGCTTCCTGACCCTCGTAGAAAGTGAAAGAAATTAAGATTAGTTCAAATTTAAAAAACAGACGCACTGAACTGTAATCTCCACACGGCAGAGTTGAAGGCTTTCTTCCAAATTCATAGTACGATCAATTCTGCCTTTTCTATAACTCCCTGGGGAAAAATTCATTTGCACTTATGATAGTCTTTATTTAAAGACAGAAATTATGACAGAAAAACATTGCTAGCCATAGGTAATTAGCTAATTACAAAATGATAGCTACTCTATTATTATACTTAATATTATTAATACTTCTCACATTTCTTGAGTATTTCACCAAATGTCAAGCACTATGTTAAGAGCTTCAGATGTAATGCATATTTAAATTTTTAGGCAGTTTTATAATACAGATACTAATGTTATCTCTGTTTTATAGACAAACTAAGATTTGGATAATGTTACTTTTCTCAAGACCACACAATTAGTACTTGATTGAGTCGGGTTCCAATTTGCCCCCAAAATCTGGGTTGTTAGTCTCCAGTTTTATAAGCTATGTTTCAGTTGTATGACTTGGGATATATCCTGTTTTCTTATCAAAACACATGCAAATTAATTACAAAATATTATCTTCTTTTATAAGAAAGAAAGAGACATGAGACAGTATGCACACATCTATTCATTTTCAAAAAAGAAGTAGAGAAAGTACAATCCAGAAACTAGTGAGACAGGTGACCTAACAGGAGTGAGGAAGAAGAATGGGGTACAGGGGGAATGTAATGCAACAGTGGAAGGGATGAGGAGAGAGGGACACTTCTTTAAATATACTTTTTGTTTACCTAGGTAAAGTTGTACATGTGTCATGTGATATAATATCTATATCTATGTCTAGTCTTTATCTATACATCTACATCTATATCCTATACATCTGTATCTATATTTGCTATTCCTCCCCATTTCTGGCACAGAGCTCCTAACTCTTAGAATTTCCCAGGGGAGGAGAGTAATATAGCTGTCTTGTTGCCATAATGAGGTGACTTTTGGAAGCACCTAAAGATAGGGGCTGGTTGCCAGGAGAAACAACTATGTAATTAATGAGTTGGAACTTTGAGTCCCACTCCTGACCCCTGGGGAGGAGAGAGGGACTGGAGTTAGACTGTCAATGGTCCATGATTTACTCAATCATGCTTGTGTAATGAAGGTTCCATAAAACCCAAAAAAGGATGGGTTCAGAGAGCTTCTGAATTGGTGTACACTCAGATTTTTGGAGAGTGGTATTCTCAGAGAGCATGGAAGCTCTGCGCCCATCCTAACCCCATACCTCACCCTATTTCATTGCTTCCATTTGACTGTTCCTGAGATAGATCCTTTTATAATAACCTGTACATAAAATGTAATCTAGTACATAGAATGTCTTTCTGACTTCTGTGAGCTGTTCTAGAAAATTAACTGAACCTAGGGAAGGGGTCCTCAGAAACTCTGATCTGTACCCAGATAGACAAGCACAAGTAACAACCTGGGCTTGCAATTGGTGGCTGAAGGGGGTGGTGAAACAGTCTGGTAGGACTGAGCCCTTAACCTTTGGTACCTGATGCTAGCTATCTCCAGTAGATAGTGTCAGAATTGAGTTGAATTATCTAAAAATTGCTTACTGGATGTGA
Source organism: Mellivora capensis (assembly GCA_004024625.1). Classification (NCBI taxonomy): domain Eukaryota; kingdom Metazoa; phylum Chordata; class Mammalia; order Carnivora; family Mustelidae; genus Mellivora; species Mellivora capensis. The sequence goes on from PISX010005483.1 coordinate 31,598, forward strand.
GTGGAAATCCACCTCCTGTCAGAATTTAGTGATCAGAAGCCCTTATTCCACAAATAAATAGTTAAGGGGCTCCTGGATGGTGCAGTCAGTAAGGCATCTGACTATTGGTTTCAGCTCAGGTCATGATCTAAGGATTGTAGGATCGAGCCCTGTGTGGACTCCATGCTCAGCACAGAGTCTGCTTGAGATTCTCTCTTCCTCTCCCTCTCCACCTCTCCTCCTTCTCTGGGATAAATAAATAAGTCTTTTTAAAAAATTAGTTAAAATCAATAAGGATGTTGTGAGGAGGATCCCAAATGGAATTCAAAATCTAACAAATGAGGGTTACTGTGTCATGCTTGAATAGCTTGAATAAAATAATCACATTTAAGATGGAACAAAGAAAAGGATAGATCTAAATAACTTTGGAAAACATGACTTTAGCTATATGCTGTAAGGATAACAGCAAAAAGAACTGTGTGGTGACAGGGCATTCTTGTTAGTATATTTGGTTTCCACAGGAATAGGACTAGTAATTCTGAAAATAATTTATGTATATATTTGGAATGGGAAAATAAGTAAATACATAGTAAATCACAAGAGCCAGTTTTCTCACTTGTGGAGGAGGAAAAATAATCCCCCCCCCCCTGACCTTTCTAGGTTATTGGCTGAGACTCCCCTGTAATAAAAGACAAATTAACAGGAGAAAAGGGAACAGAAGTTTAATAACTTGTATACTTCTTGTATATATGGGGAAGACTCAGGAAAATTGAGTAACTCTCCAAAATGGACCAGGCCACCCCCTTAAATAACATTTTTAGCTAAATACAAAAGAAGATATTAGGGGGGGTGATGATAGGGGAGGTCTGTTAAAAAAGTCTTCAGGAGGGGCACCTGGGTGGCTCAGTGGGTTAAGCCTTTGCCTTTCACTCAGGTCGTGATCTCAGGGTCCTGGGATCGAGTCCCACATTGGGCCTTCTGCTCAGCAGGGAGCCTGCTTCCCCCTCTCTCTGCCTGCCTCTTTGCCTACTTGTGATTTCTGTCTGTCAAATAAATAAATAAAATCTTTAAAAAAAATAAGAAAGTCTCCAGGAAAAGTAGAGTAAGGAAGGGTAACTTTTTTTTTGTTACCTTATTTATCTAGATTTAAGTTATCACCTTATCACAGCCCAAGTGTCCATGTCCATCAATTGATGAATGGATAAAAAGTTATATATATATAACATGTATATATATATATATATATATATATATATATATATATATATATATCAAGGATACCTGTAGCAAGGAACACATCTATATATATATATATAGTGGAATAGGAGTCAGCCATAACAAAGAATGAAATCTTGCTATTTGCCACAACAGGAATGGAGCTAGAATATCATGCTAAGTGAAATAAGTCAGTCAGAGAAAGACAACTACCATATGATTTCACTCATATGTGGATTTTAAGAAACAAAACCAATGAGCAAAAGGAAAGAAAGAAACAAACCAAGAAATGGACTCTTAATTGTAGAGAACAAAGAGAGCGTTAACTTGGGAAATGGGTGGGGGAATGAGTGAAATCAGTGACAGGGATTAAGAATGCACTCATCCTCCTGAGCACTGGATGAATGTATAAAAGTGTTGAATCACTATATTGAACACCTGAAGCTAATATAACACTGTATGTTAACTAATTGGAATTAAAACACGAGCTTTAAAAAAGGCGTTGCCTATTCATTGATACATTTCTGGAGATTTAAAGTCCTTATTCTGGTACAGAGAGGGAGGCCCTCTTACAAATGGAAATTTCCCTTTTAAATGTAAATGTCTTTTACAAAAGGGTAACTTCTACTTTGTTTTTACAGCTTTTCCTACATCTGCTCTTTCTCATAAATAACCAGCCTAAAACAATTGTTATGCCAAGGAGTCACATTTTGGAGTGACAAGTTTTGTTCCCCTTCACACTGTTGGGAAACCAAGTTAAAGAAAAAAACAAACAAACAAGGCTGTATCTATGTACATGTGAGTATTCATACACCTCACTGTCTCTGTCTAAACAGAGGACCTACAAGCAAGGATACCTGTAGCAAGGAACACATCTAGTGGCCAGATCTTGTTTTGTAATGTCATCCTTCAACAAAGAAGAAGGGCTCCTCAGAGGTGTGACTGATATAGGGTTGGGCCAGGAGAAATACAAGATGATCTTGGGAGATCTTCAGCTGCCAGAAAGTCAGAATGCTTGAAGCATAATGGAGGTATGCCAAGAGAACAAAGGAGCCAACTGAAGGCTTTCCCAAAGGCCAAATGCATGACAACTTGAGTAACAACAGAATGACACCAAGAGATTGTAATACAAAGAATAAAAAGAAATATCCTTGGGACTATACTGATATAAATAAATAACTGAAATAAATAAATAAATTAGGGAAAAAGGAAAGCCCCTTCTTAAAGAAGTCCAGTTAAACAAAGTAGAATGAACGATGAATGGAAAATTAGCACTAGGAAAACATCGCAGTAATGATAATAGTGGCAGGGAAGAATCATTGAGGGATGCTAAAATTAGGGACAAAAATATGATGGGAAAACAGAGACTTGCCAAAGTATCTCCCACGGGATATTTACTAATGACACATGGAAAAATTATAACTATGAAGTGGAGATAACAAACAGATACTACCTTACCAAATTGATCAAAATTAACATCACCAATAATCATCCCTGTTAGGGAGCACTGAGAAGGGCACATGATCCTTCCTGTGGTTTTCTTGCCAAAAACGCAGAATCTTTATCTCATCCTGACCAAATAGCAGAGAAATCTAAATTTCTAAAATACTGTAAAAATAAAATGCATGCCACCAGTATTCTTCAGATACTGAAGTACATGAGAGATCAATATTATACTATGAAATAACCTGGAAATAATAAAGACTGGAACTGTCACAGATTGGAGAAAATGGATACATAACGATCAAATGCAATATCGAATCCTGAATTGGACCCAGAACTGTAAAATAGGTATTAGCTGAAAAACTGATGATAATGGAGTCTACAGATTATTTAACCATGTCCCTTTAATGTGAATTTTCTGGTTTCAGTAATTTTGCTATGGTTGTACATAATGTGAACATTAGAGAAAGCTGAGTGAAGGGTACACAGAAAGTTTGTGTCCTATTTTTGCAATTTCTGTAAGTCTACTTACAGTTTGGAGAATCGATTTTAAAAATATACAAAAAATGTGAAAATAATTTTAGGAGAGCAAGATGAGAAAGTATATGTAATTTAAATGAAATATATTCATCATTAAGAAGAAAGAAGATAATTTAGGATAAGCTTCCTTTTGAGCGTTCTATTAGTCTAAGTTACTGTAGCAGAATATCATAGGCTGGAAGTCTCAAAAAAACAGAAATTCATTTTCTTACAGTTCTGGAGGCTGGAAATCCAAGATCAAGGTGCCAGCAGTGTTGGTTGCCAGTGAGACCTCTTCTTGTGGCTTGTGAACGTCTGCCTTCTCACTAGGTAGAGAAAAGTATGGCCTTTCTTCTGTGCATATGTGCGAAGTGAGAAATTTTTGGTATTTCCTCCGCTTTTTGTAAGGATGCTAGTCTTTTCGGATTAGAGTCCTAGCCTTATGACCTCATTTAGCCTTAAACTTCCGTAAAAGCACTATCTCCAAATGTGGTTACACTGGCGCTTGTGTTTTAACATCTGCAATTTGGGGGAACACAGTTCAGTTCATAACAAAGACCAACTGGACTCATAACCTTCATATGTAAAAAAGAGACAGTATATATATTGCTGGACATTTTTTATAGAAGAAAGAAAAGAACGAGGAGGAAAATGGGAAGACAGAGGAGGCAGACTGATTCTGTGTAAGACGATCTGGTGAAAGAAGGCATGCTTTTTGGATGAATACTGATGGAATAGATTTGCTGGGTCAGGACCCACAATTTGATTCCCACATAAATCATACAGTTAGTGACACAAGAGACGATATGGAAAGTGTACGTGTGTGCGTGCACGCACACGCACGCATAAGGCAAAAAAATCACTTTGATTTCTCATCAGACTGCCCAGATTTTCACATAACCTCTGAAAACAAGGGGAAAAAAGGGATTTAGAAGCAGAAGTAGCTCCATTAACTCATACTAGCTGAATCTCAGTTATATTCAATCTGACATAAAACTCCGTGAAACAGACAAGAATGACATTTAAATGCAAGCAATTGACAGACCTACCTTCCCCCCTCCACTCTAAATAATAATGTACAGCCACATTCTCTAGCCAATTCCACTTCCTAAGTACCTTGTTTGACATTTTCCTGCAATGAATGGAACCCCTACCAGCATCATTAGCTTTGCAAGATTTTCTCCAGGGAATGGGCAAAGCAGCTGCCAATTCTAACCAGCCAGGATAGAGGGGAAATATAAAGAAACAAAAGGCAGGATAAAATAAAGCAAATCCCTGCAGTAAATTTGAGAGGTTTTATTTGCAAAAGTAAAAGGTGAAACAAATATTATAGCTTTTGGATGCATCAGTAATAGAAAAGGAGACACTTACTGCCATACAAAACAATCAAATCAGAGGCCACTGTGAATCAAAGGGTAAAGAGACACACACACACACGCACACACACAGACACACACACACACACACACACACAGAGAGAGAGAGAGATAAAAGAGAAAGAGAGGGGAAAAGCCCCAACTTCCATGACCTATGCATCTGGCTACGGAGAGTTTGATATGTATGTTTGGTCAGCTTGTCCACATCTGGGGAAAGATTATTGGCTGTAAATATTCCAGGGTTTTGCTCATTAGAGTTGCTTTTCTATTTTATCTTTGAGCTTTGGTTATACCTACCTACACCTCCATCAGAAGGTGAGGTAGAGAGACTTTTACATGAATGAAATCAATAACACTGATGTGAGATGATAGAAAATATACATACTCATCTCTGCCTTTGGTTCCTGGCACAGAACTCTTAAAACTCTGGATTTAGAAATCTTGACATCTGGGCTTTGTCTCATTCCTAGTCCAGACCCTAAGGCCCAAGCTTGCAACAATGGAAATGATAAAAACAGTCTTCAAGCCAAGATATTCTAACGTTATATGCTAAATATTTGTGTGGCCTCAGATAAGCCACTTACGCTTCAGAATTTCAGGGTTTTTTTAATCTATAAAAACAGATTGTCAACACTTCCCACGTTACAGTGATAGTCATCTGATGCATGTTGTAATCCGTAAAGACTATGGAAATCCAATCTATCGGGAAAATGCGGTCAAATTCCTGAGGACACCCTCCATTCTTCCCTTTCTCCCATTGGAGAACTTACTTATAGGGTTTGACTAGTAGCCCAGGCACCAACATTCAGCCATGGCACCAACCTCAAGTACAGACATCTTAATGATCTCTGGGTGAGGTACAGCGATCTCACAGTGGCAGAAGCCCGAGTGCCAGGTTGAGGTACGGTTTCATGAAGCTTGAGCAGACACACCAGCTCCCTCCTCCAAGATTACAGGTGGCAAGTTAGGACAAGCAAGAAACGAGACATGTATCAAGGCGTCTAGGAGGAAGTCAAAGGCCAGACGCTGGGGAGACTAACTTGTTATGTCAAATTGAAGACCGAGGGATGCAAAAGAGTAATGCAGAATATTTCCAAGCTAGACAGTCCCCTTCAATGGAAGGAAATCTTTGAGCCACACTTTCCAAGATAGTTGCTATTACTCCTGGTAGATGTCTGAATTTTGTCTTCACGGGCTGTGATGTGTGGTTTGGACTGGCTTAAGAGTCATAGGACAGGGGAAATAGAAACACATAGGTAAGGGAGGCCTGCCTTGAGGGAGGGGAAGACACCCCCACCAAAATCTATCAAATAGTAGAGGCAAATGTCACAGAACCTTTGATCAGCATGAAGATGAGAATTTGGCCAGCACCATTGTAATTCCATACACTTCTCCATAATGTACGCAACAGTGTAACAAGAGCATTTCTTTGTGCAATGAAATCTTGTTAAATTGATATAGTTTTATTCAAAACAGCATGAATTTGAAGTAGCTATTTCTCCCTAGTTGACTTAAATGTCTTATTGCTCTTAAATAAAATATCAGATAATATATAAAGTTCTTTTTTTTTTCATAGCTCCCTTAATATAGAATTAACAAGGTGTTACTCAATTATTTAGAGTTTTCTGGTAAAGTGCCCATAAAGCTTTCACAAAAATAATGGGAAATATGTCCATAATTCTCATCTGACATGCGATACAACTTAAATTCTAGAAGGCGGAACAACTTCTTTAGCCAGCAGGGCCAGTCTTCCATTTCATGAACTTAAGTACCATGGCATGGAGCTGAGATCTGGAGTCAGTGGGGGTGAATGTGTGACTGGGAGTGCAGGTCATGGTGGAAGGACGGCTAAGTGTCCAGAATCAGCATATGCATTCCCAGCATACACTGCTAGGCAAAACTCATTTGGACAAACCAATTGCCTCAGAGAAACAGCAAGAGGTGTCCTAAAAGGGCATAAGAAATGAAACTGCAGAGAATGTAGAAATGAGCTGAGGATATCTAGGAAGTTGGCACAGGGGCATGTCACAACAGGCTCTGGGAGTCAGATGTCTGCCATGTTTAAGTGGTGGGACTTTATGGAAGGCTTTTCTGAACCCGGAATCTTTTATTTGTAAAATGAAATGCCAGCCTAAAATTCACGCCAGAGAGCTAAAGTGAGAGTCCCAGAAAAATGAAGTCTAAAGATATTAATATTTTATTCTCAGAGAATTATTTTGAGGATTAAGTGAGCAAAATTATGTGTAAGCGCTCTGTACGCTGTAAGTTATTAGGCAAACACTACTCTTTAATTTATATATGCCATATGAAATGGAAAAAAAGTGTTCTCTATGAATTATAAAAGTTAACTATAGAGATTTAAAAATATGTATTTTGAAGGAGAAAATTCAAAAGTTACAGTTGAACTCACTACTCAAACTATTTAAAAAATGGTGGGGGATACTTTCTTCTCTGTGTTTGTGTATATATATGTGTGTTTCTGTATTTCACATAGCATCATATGATACATAATAGTGCTGAAACTACTTTTTTTCTTTTTACTTAACAGCATGTTTTCACATTCTTCAATATCTCATTTCTAAACAAGCAAAAAGGAGATATTATTGACTTAATCCCAATAAAATGAATCAGAGGTGACTTTTATAAGAAAAATATTTATTTAAGTCATTTGTTGGCAAGCACTTTCAACTGGCTGCTAGGATTTTTGTTATCTCAGCCAAGGACTGTGAATAAAAGATCGAAAAATATATATATTCAAAGCAAAAGTCAATATGGTAATGAAAAAAGAATACACAGGGAGAAAAAACAAAACTCCTTACTATGTGGGGCACCTGGGTGGCTCAGTGGGCTAAAGCCTTTGCTTTCGGCTCAGGTCATGATCCCAGGGTCCTGGGATGGAGCCCCACATCGGGCTCTCTGCTCCGCACATGGGGCTCTTTGCTCCGCAGAGAGCCTGCTTCCTCCTCTCTCTCTCTGCCTGCCTCTCTTGCCTACTTGTAATCTCTGTCTGTCAAATAAATACATAAAATCTTAAAAAAAAAACCAACTCCTTACTATGTGGTAAAGATTATAGAAAAGTATTAAAGATTTAAGCCATATTATCAGGCATTGAGGTCTAGAGGCTTTGCTTATTCTAAAAATGAAATAAAATATCAAGAAAGTATTATTAAAAGAGAATAAGACTAACTCTGGAACTCAATGAGTAGTTGAAGAACGGCAGGAGCCAAACCTTGACCAGCACTTTTTTTTTTTTTTTTTTTTTTTAAGATTTCATTTGAGAGAGAGACAGGGAGAGAGGGAGAGCGAGCACGGGCAGGGGGAGGGGCAGAGGGAGACGCAGACTCCCTGCTGAGCAAGGAGCCCCCAGTTCTAGGCTGGATCCCAGGAGCCTGGGATCACGACCTGAGCCAAAGGTAAACACTTAACAAATGAGCCACCCAGGCACCCCAGACCAGCACTTTAGAGACCAGCTTTTCTGTAAACCCCATGAGCAGCCCTTGGTAGAATAATGAACCCCACATTACTAGCTGAAATATGCATTTAGAATGCTTCCAGCATAAAGAGACCATATAAGCTGTATGTGAAGCTGCTGCTACTTGAGAGCCTGCCCCAAATTAAGAATTTCCTTCTAAACAAGTATTTGATCTAAGTTGGCATGTTCTTTTCCCTCTATGGCTTCCAAAATACTGTACCTTCTCCCCTTTGGGTCATCGGCACTGGGATATATTACCTGCCCCAGGTGTGCTCATGTTTCTTGGTCAGGGAAGTTGGTTGTACACTTATTAATTATGCTCCTGGTAGCTATCACTGTATAACAAATAGGCCTGCAACTAGTGAGTTAACAGAGCAATGGGCATTTATGGTTCTTCCAGTTCTGAAATTTGGGCAGGATGTGTGGAGCTGACTCGTCTCTGCTTCATGGCATCTGGACCCTCAGTTTGGCTGACTCACTGACTAGAGAGGTTAGAATAGCTGAGCTGAGGCTTCTCGCTCTTTGCTTCATGTCATTGCTCTGGCTTCCCACATGGTTTCTCAGCATGGTGGCCAAGAGCTAGATTTTTTGCATGGCAGCTCAGGGGCTGAAGGGGTGGAGGAAGGGGTGTTTCCAGAATCCTGGGCAGAACCCTAACTTCAGAAGGCCTGGAATTATTATTAGTCAGGCAAGTCACTAAGGCCAGCCCAGACTCAACGGCAGAGGACTCAGACTGGATGTCTCCGTGGGAGGAGTGGCAAAGTACATGAGCCACCTTTAATCTCCCACAAATTCTATGAAAAATGCTCTTCTTTGAAAGAAATTTTTGAGAGAATAACTAGAGAAGAATGTGAAACTGAATGTAAGAACTCACCCTAATTTTTTGACTATTAAAAAAAAAAGAAGTATGATTTACAGTATCCTCTTCTCCAGTTTGCCTGGACTCTAATATGGCTAACTCTTTCTTAGTTCCTAAAAATATTGGTATCTGGGGCCCACTGATTTACACTTTTCAGGAATTTCTCCCTTATGGTACTGTATTTTTCTTCTTACTTAAAAAAATAAGCAAGATGTTGTAACTTATAAAAAATATTGCCAGAATTACCAGCTATCTTAGTTTTGGGAGAGCAAACTCTTCATTTTATTTTCTCCTACCCAGAGGCCATAGCTAATACTGTCCATATAGGGTGAAAGTAAGAGAAGAATTTTGTTGTTGATTTAATATTATCAGGTAAAATCTGCACCAGAAAATCATTTTATGTCTATTCAAATTGCCACTGAATAGCAGCGATGTTCTGGCAGGCGATGAGCAAAATAAACCGAAAAAAAAAATGATAACATTAATGAAAGCCAGATATTGAGAATGGTACTGCCTGCGGATTATGGAACAAACAGTAGAAGAATGAAAATTCGGGGGAAATGTGAATGACTCTCGTGGTATCTCCATCTTTGGAGAAGCTGTACTTGAACGGAGAGAAAAGCAGAAGCACATTATCGTTTGACATGATGATAATTTCTACTTTGAGTTGTAGCTTCCCTTATCACCACACGCTGCCAGCCTACGTGCAACTTACAGACCTTCTTCTGGTTTGTGAATCAAAAGCCTCTTCATTGTTGCAGTCTCTAAAGCCTCATGATCTCATCCCGTTTCCAGATTGTCAAGCTCCTGGAGCCCTCCCGTTGGAGGGGTAGTAGTAGAAAATACACTTTTTGGAAAGAGAACGTAGATCAGGAAAATATTCTCACTGACTGTTTTAGATGCCACGATGATTCTCTTTCCCCTTCTATTTCTGGAATATGCCTACAACCCCTAGTATACATGGATCCTAACTTCTCCAATAATGGTGTGTTCTTATTCAGTCTTTTTGATATCTGACATTATTCAAAGCTCTTTTCTTTCCTAGTTTGTCAGATTGTTATTTAAAGCTATGGAATTGTATTGAACAGGCAGGGCTGTGTAATCAACCCGGAGAAGAGCTACAACTTGGTGTGGCATTGACTCTATCCCATGTAATGTTTGAGCACATCCCATATAACCCTAGCTTTCATCCTTATAAGACCCTACGAAGTAGTTACCATGAATTATGTCTATATTGCCAATGGGGAAACAAAGACACTGGACAGCTAAATTAGTTGTTCAAGACATTAGTCAAATAGCACATGGCAGAGCTGGAATTCAAACCTAAGCAACCTGCAGGCAAAGTCTGAGTTCTAACATGACCTCTTAAAGGGCTCATAGAACACATTGTTCTAGAAAGTTCTTAAATGCCCACAGAGAAGGAATGCTCTTTACTCAAGTTCAAATTTAGTAATAAGAATAGTGGCTTTTCAGAGTTTTCTCAGATTTTGAGCCAAGTTTACCCACTTTTGGGTCCATTGCAGTAGGATGGAGCCTGGGAGAGCATGGAATCTAGAGCTATCTCTACATTTGAGGTGGGTGATGGCCTCTCAGAAATGAATATTCTTGTATGTAAATCTTTTGTAAAGTTTTTGTTATTTTTAGACAAATGGTTGAGTGAATAGTTGAACTTCTTAAAGGTTTTTAGTACATTTTGCCAAACTGTTTTCTGGAAAGTTTGCACCTAATTATCTCTGCCCCCCCCAAACTTAAACATTATCTATGATAACTTATTCAATCTTTGCCTATTTTATGGTTGAGAGTGGAATTATGTCACTCATTCTTCAGTAAATTGAATATTCACTAAGGAATGGTTATTGTGTAAACATATACCTAAATCTGCTCTAGATTCCAGGGAACCAGACAGTGTCTCATACTTGCTTTATTTTCCATTTTAATAGCAACTGGCCAGTCTTTCATATGTGAATTGATTATTTGTGTCTCTTCCTTTGTGAACTTTGTGTTTAAATACTCTGTTTTTATGGAAATGTTAGTCTCTTTATTATTTGTAAGGTCAAATCAAATACTGATTCAGTTTAGACTCAAGTATAAGAATATTTTGAGAGCTTTACAAAATTATGCAAGCGTTGCTTCTGGTTTGAGCTGATTCACTGACTGTTTCCATTCATTCATCTAGCCATCAAACAGTCCTTGAGCTTCTCTTATATGTGCAAACGCAAATATTCTTGTAAGCATTGAGAGATGTAATAAGATGCTGTTTCTGCTGTCAGGTTGATCACAGACCAATAGCAGAGACAAAAGAGACAAGCAATTACAATATAGGATCACTTTACTGTTAAACAGATGCATTTGTTCTTCTATTTGGCAGTCATTCACCTTTCCTAGTTGGGAATGCTTTCCCACTTTGTGTTTTTGGTTTTGGTGGCAGATAATGCTGTGAATCTGTGAGGAGCAAAGTCACCTTCTCTCTCTCTCTCTCTCTCTCTCTCTCTCTGTTCACTCCAGCAGCTAACTTGGCCATTTGATGCCAATAAGATGCTCTCATCCAGGACTTGGAATCTGAAGCAAGCGATGCAAACATTAGTGTCTGTGATGCTGGTGGTGTACAACAATGAGCACAGAGGTGTCCTGGAGAGGCATCAATAGTATCCACCTTTCCTGGCAGTGTAGTATAGGGGCAGCAGAAGTGTCCTGGAGGTGTACCTGCTAACAGACTATGGTTATACTTCCTACTTTGTAAGACCTGGAAGCTGGGTTTATTGCTGTTGATTTTCCAAGTCAGTCTGTACGCTTGGGAAGTCCTTTCTAAACCATTTAGATCCTCCTGGAAAATTGCTTTTCTTTATCTTAAAATAGTAAGAGCTGTTTTCTCCTGCATGAAACTAGAGCATAATCACTGCATGGACATTAAATGCTAGGACATTAAATGCTACAGGAGAAACAATTAGGGCTCAGTTAAGCAATGAAGAGTTGATGCTGGCTTCATTTATAATTGTCATAAAATACATGTTTTTAGGTTTTAGTTTTGTTTTGGCACATTGTTTGGATCAAGAAACTTTCTTTAAAATGATCACTGGAGAATTATTACCTGAACCCATGTAATGATGGAAAATATTTTTGCAGAATCCTCACGAAGAGTTCAGTTCATAGAAAACCTTCATCTTTCTGCCTTGGTAGTGTTTTTTTTTTTTTTTTTTTTCTTTTCTTTTCTTTTCTTTTTTCTTTGTGCTGAGAAGATACTTATCTCAGTGTTGAGCAACTTGTCCTTAGGAGGTGGTTTTTTGTTTTTGTTTTCGTTTTTTGTTTTTGCTTCTCTCTGTAACTCACCTGTAGACTGCTTGTAAAGTCTTTCCTGATTTATATTAATGTTTGTCACATATCCATTATTTTCCTAACTCATGTAAACTCTTTGGGAGAAATCATGTACTTCTTTGAGTTATCATAGAGCTGAGAATAAACTAGACATTCAGTAATTATTGTATAAATTAATTATTGCAAAAGAAAAGTTAGAAAGATAGAAGCAAATGTAATGCCTTTAAAAAATATTTTATTTATTTATTAGAGAGGGAGGAGACAGAGCAAGCACAAGTGGGTGGAAGGGCAGAGGAAAAGCAGACTCACTGCTGAGCTGGGAGTCCCACATGGGGCTCAATCCTGGGACCCTGGGATCAGGACCTGCCTAGGGTTCATGACCTGAGCTGAAGGCAGACACTTAACCTACTGAGCCACCCAGGTGCCCCACAAATGTAATGCCTTATTATATTGATCAAAATAGGAGATATAACCAGAGCATACAAAGGCTATGTGATATGCCATGTCATATTTAGTGAAAGACAGAACTAGTTCAATGAATTTTTCTATGCTAAACACATACACTTAAGTCTGGATCATGAAAGAAAATATCCTTAGCTCCTTAGAACTTCAAACAGTTCTGTGAGCCCTCTTTTACTATCCTGGGTTGAAGCTCCAAAAATTGCTCATTTTTTTGGTTCATATATATGGATATATATGGCTATATATATTTATAGTCATAAATACATATTTATCTTTGCTCTTTTGTCGATACTTTGTTAGTGATACTGTAATACACGTCTGTTTTGCGTGCAGTCATAATGGGTTCTTTTTTATTGTTGTGTAGTATTTCCTCAGAATAATACATCACAGTATATTTATCCACTCAGCTGTTGGTAGATACTTGGTGCTTCTTTGAACAATCTTATACATATCTTTTGGTGAGGAAATACAAGCACACGCATGTGCACACACACATACACACACACTCCTACTGGTCCATTGCAGGGAATGGAATTACCTAATCATAAGATCCAAAATTATACACATTTAGAAATAACAAAACCAAGAGCATATTTAGGAATAAGGAAAAATTATTAGGCAATTATAACATTAAAAAATGATCTCCCCAGAAAACAGACTTTCTCAAGTGTGTAGCTCAAACCAGTTGGCAAATGTCTGTAGTGACTTATTTCAGCATCACCACTTAGCCTTGGAGGGATATTTACATCCCTACCTGTGCAAGATTGTCTCTATTTAAACAGACCCTGAAGTGGGTCCTATGCTCCTGAGGCAAATTAAAAATGAAATCCAGGAAGAATTGACAGGCTGTTCCCTAGAACTCTGAGCAGCTCTAATTATGTTACAATACGTTTAGATGGTTTAGCACAAAATACTCCACCTGCCTTTAGAGAACTGAAAGCTGAGTAGAATTTCCCCAAAGTGCTTTTCTTGATGTGTGCAGGGAAGCATCAACATTACACATTAATGAGGGGAACAACTGTAGGTTTTTGTACTATTTAATTCATTGCTGTGTTTGACTTCCGTTTTCACCCCCAGTAATGTGGACAGTTTAACGATGTGGATTCCAAGTGTTAATGAATCTGAGTGTTACTGTTGGAGTCATGCCCGCCATGAATACCTTCTCCATCCTTGCGATCCCTCAGTGTACAAGGTGAGGTTCTGATTCATTAGCCACAAGTCGGGCAAAACCCCAGTCCGAGAGGGGTATGGAGGTGAGAGCAAGCAAGCACCCAAGCAGGAGGATAATTTGCTCAGCTTCAGCGACTCCTGCTCATGGGAACTCCTTGTGTGGTGTGACAAACTTTAGGCTTATCTGTCACCAGCCTGCTTGCAGGAAGTCTGCCAGAGTGCCTCTGCCATGTTTTGGTAACAGCAGGAGCTTCAAAGTGGTCCAGATCATCTTGTCCTGCTTGTGTTACATAAGCATCCCGGGCAACATATTCTAGAAGAAGAGGGATACAAATAAGATGGTAATAAATGAGCAGAACTGTCTCCGATCGTAATGTGTTTCCAAAGGTGTCTGTGGGGAGTCAGTGAGAATGTCATAGTCACTGCCTAATTTGCGTGGCTTTCTATAATCATTTCCATTTATCTGCAATCTAGTTAAAAGCTGCTAGCTAGTTCATCCATTTCGACACGGGGATCCATTATAAGAAAGCACTTCTCTTGGCAAAGTAAGATCCATTCTTCCGCATTCCCCAGAGTGAACTATCAAAGGTTAAATTATTTTCCAGGCAGGCGCTCCACGCCACTGAACAGCTCAATCTGTGTTCTTTTATCTCCGCATCTCTCACTCGATGCAATTCCTGTGCTAGTTCATTAGCTGCTTGCAGGCAGGACTCCCCCTTTTCCAGCGGGCTCTGCAGCCCCAAAATGGTCTTGGTTTGGGCTTCTTTCTCTTCATGACTTTAATTTTATGTTTCCTTTGTAAATAGCCAGGGGGAAAAAAGACCTCATCTTTATTTGTAAACTGAACTGCATTTTGCAATTGTGTGTGTGTGTGTGTGTGTGTGTGTTGTTGTTGTTGTTGGGGGGGCAGGCTCAGAACAGATTGTAGAGGTCAGTATACTAGAACTATTTAAATTAAAATTTAATTAAAATAAAATGAAAATAAAGCAAAATGAGAAGTTTCATTCCTCAGTCACACTGGCCACATTTCAAGCATGCCATCACCACATGTAACCGAGTGCTACCTCACTGGATGGTGCAGATTGGAGAACACCTTCCCACACAAAACGCTTCCCACAGAAAGTTCTCCTGGATGGCCCTGCTCTAGTGGAGACTCAAATCCTTTTGAACAAGAGTTCCCCTTTCAGGCACCCTTATAGTCCAGGACACGGTAGGAACTTTGTGGAAAAGTAAACCTACTTTAACAAAGGTTTGTCTGATGCATGAATGGCAGAGGAATGGAGTTGACCTCCTGGCAATGCCGAATCACAACCCACTGGGATCTTCTAGTCAAAAAGCCTTTACCTGTAGAGGTTTTAGAAGACTATATGTGATTAGCAAAATAATATAAGGAAGAAAATACATGTATGACCTGTTCCTAAGAAATGAGAGATTCAAACATTTGAAGGTACATGTCAATAGCTAAATAATCCTTCAAGCTACTGAGACGAATGCTATCAGGAAGCACATGAACTATCGTAATACAATAGTTACAATACAAAAGGTCTGAAGAATAAGAGCATGGATGGGTGGTAATTGGTGAAAGACTTCACAGAGGAACCAAAGCCCTGCATATCTTGTTGGTGTGCCTGGCATAGCTGACGCCTTCCAATTATGGGGAGATGTGTGGTGGTGGCTGGCTACATCACTGGGATCCGTCTCATCACGAAACATGACTTCAGGCTAGACAGAAGTCTTTCTCTCCTTCTTGTGTATTTCCCAGAATTAAATCCTCTTCCCAATGGAGAAATCCCATCTTCTCCAAAAGATTATGGTACTTCTGCTCCCCTGTTGGGGTCAATGAACCAGATGTTCCCCTCTTTGCACTGGGCCCTCCGATGGTCTCCACCATAGGAGCCCCAGGCCTGTTCCCCATACGTTCCATCCTGCAGACATCATGGAGACTGCCTCCTGCTCTCCTATAAGATTTAATTAGCTCTGGCACAGGAACGGGGGGGAGGATTAAAGGCTGATTAAAGAGCTTATAGAAAATAGATATGATTTAGGAGAATAATCCTCTGGAAGCCCAAGTCCCCATGTGACAAATCCTCCTGGACAGACTCTATTCTGGTAGAAATGACTGCCCCTGCAGGACTTACAGCAAGAGGTGACCCTGGAAAGTCAGGTAAAAAAAGAGATGTTCCATGTGGAAACTTGAGGAATGTATAGAAAAACACACATCTTTTATTAAAAAAAAATGCAATTGCTCCCCATCGTGTCCTGAAGAAACAACGTAGGAAGCATTTATGAAACATGATTTATGCAACACACTTTTTTCTAGGTAATATTTTATTAATTAACATTTATTTACCAACAAAGTAAGGCAACTACTCTGACAAGCACCATATTCAAATTTTAATGTTAGAATCCGTTAACAGAAACTACACAGAAGGCGTGGTGTTATCTCCTCCCCATCTTTAACATGTCTACAAATATTTGAGATGGCTCCAGGGGGGCAAGTGAGCATGCTAATTCCTGGGAGGGACAAAACTGTCCACTCAAGAAATTTCTCCCTTTCCAAGACTTGATTGCAGCCCTAAAAGCATTAGCTACAGAGAAATGGTGTTTGCAACCTTGAGTCGTCGAAAATGGAAGGAAGTGGAGGGCAAAGGACAACAAAACTCCAGTCAGTTCTGTGAGACCCTTGGCAGCCTGGTTCTGCTTTGAGGTACCACAGTTCAAACTCAATCAGCTTCCATTACACAGGGCAGGATCGTGATGAGCTTGTAACCCTATAAACAGTTCTCTGGAGGGATGTATAAAGTTATTTGAATATAATTCATTCAGGCAACAAATTGGCCCATCACTCAGCTCACAAATCTTTTTTTCTTTTTTTTAAGATTTATTTATTTATTTATTTATTTATTTGACAGAAAGAGAGAGAGAGAAAGAGAGAGATCACAAGTAGGCAGAGAGGCAGGCAGAGAGAGAGAGGAGGAAGCAGGCTCCCTGCCGAGCAGAGAGCCCAATGTGGGGCTCCATCCCAGGACCCTGAGATCATGACCTGAGCCGAAGGCAGAGGCTTAACCCACTGAGCCACCCAGGCGCCCCAGCTCACAAATTGTTCTGTTGACCAGGCTGCCAAAATAGGAATGGAGTTCCCCTCGGCAGAAATCTTCCTTTACACTGCCCTTATTGCATAGAAAATTCAGAATCTTTTAAAAGCAAAGGAATCATTAAAAAAGTAAAAATAGATACAAGTTTTTTCCAATAATTCTGCAAGTTAGGAGTTAGTCGCATATTATCTATGAAGGAGATTGAAATGCTGAGTTATCCACACAACTTCTAAGTTATAAGACTGCTATGATAAACTCAGACAGCTATGCTCAAATTTAGGCCTTTGTTGTTTGGAAAGGGAGACTCTTTCTACTAGGCCCCCTGGTTCCCTTATCTTCTGCTGTGAGAACAAAGTTGCAAACAACATGAAATTTAAGAAAAAAACTTCTGGCTTTGATGATGGGACAAAGTTGATTTATGGTCTGATAGTTTTTGAACAAGGTTTAACTGATCATCAACTTGCCTGACACTATGCATCTTAGGGAGAAAATGTCTTCATTTCTGATCTCAAAGACAGCAAGTTCCCTACTGCCATAGTTTCTATCTAGGATTCTTCAACTGTTGTGACATTCTCAGATCCTGGCATGGGCAGCAGTGGAAATAGAATGTGATTACCACCCTATAGGCCAGTATGAGACCGTGCTTGGGGGCAGCCACAAAATCAAAAGCCAGACAGAAAGGTCAGTTGTGTCTACCCAAGGGGCAAGAGAGAAAACAAAAAATTTGGTATAGGTAGCACCAAGAACTTCCTTGTGAAAATCCACAGTTCTCTTATTTCTCTAAATAATTCTTCATTGTCTTTGGTGGTTGGGTATAAAGAAGGCGAAAGAGTCCACTAAAATGGTAGTATTTTTGGATTTGAACTGTTATGGAAAAATCAAGATGGCTGCCAAACCGAGTCAATAGGAAAAGAGATTTCATTTCTAGGTGAGATTGACATTATTCGGAGGGACTGCTTACAAATAGAATTAAGGAATAAAAATAACTAAAAAGAACAGTAATTCTCAGGTGCCTCGGGGGCACAGTTGGTTAAGTGTCTGGCTCTTGGTTTCAGCTCGGGTCATGATCTCAGGGTCCTGAGAGCCAGGCTGGCATGGGGCTCTGTACTCAGCAGGGACTCTGCTTGAGATTCTCTCCCTCTCCCTCACTCTCTCTGCCTCTCTTCCCACTCACATGCATAGGTGCTCTTTCCCTCTCTAAAATAAATTAAAAAATCATAAAAAAAAGGAATAGTCGTTATCACAGTAATCATCATTATTAGTATTGCTCTGAATTCTGAACTTTGGTTTATTGTAGCCCAGCAGGAATACTACAGTTTAGAATTCTAGAGCTAGTTTATTCCTTATTAACTAAATTAAAATTTTATTTCCTAAGTACTTCAAGTATGGTTCCCTCTTCGCTCTTTCTGTTTTCTACTCCAGGGTATCCTATTAAAGCTGTGCTAATAATCAGCTTGCTACCAGTATGGTGTCCAAGGCCACTTGCCTTCTGACTGGGATGGTATTGGTCCCTTTGCTGAGCAGTTCGCCAAATATCACAAACATCTTCCCTGTGTGGTGGAATATGGAATGTTCAACACAAATATTCTATACCTCTTAAATTTTTTTAATCTCAGAATTTTTATCCTTTTCACTTTGTATTGGCAATCTAAAAGGATACTTATTGCTACAAACTAATTTAAATTTATATATTAAAGATATGCAGTCTGTGAATATCTGCTCTTTATTGCTATTTCTTTTGTGGTTGCAACCATAGTTTTCAGAATTTAATTTCCAACAACTCTGATCACTGCTCTTTTGTGGCATCTCCATTCTTTCTTTATCCCCATCCTTTCTTTCCCTACCTCTCCCCTTCTTATACTCCTTTCTTGCTTCCATTTTCCTTATTATTATATTATTTATATCTCAGAGTTAAAACTGCACTTAGTTTCACAAGGAGAAATTTTTTTTTCTTTTCTTTTTATTGTATCTACATGAGATGATAGATGTTAAGTGCACCAGTTGGATGATCATTTCACAATATATGTAAATCAAACCATCATGCTTCAACATATATGGTGAAGTGTATCAATCATTTCTCAAGTAAAACTGAAAAAGTTATAGCTAGTTTCTCTTTATGTTTCTTGCGTTAACTCTGTTCCTTTATTGACTGATCCTTGTGTGTTGATTTCTAAGCTTAGTTTCATAATCATTTCTCTCTCAACCTTTTTATTTTTTTCTTAGACTCTCTATTTGACTAATATTTGTCCCAGGAGAGGATTTCTTTAGCTTTGGGGAAACTCTCTGTTTTCCTGGCAGTCAACAAGAATTGTAGTTATGTGGCCTTTGCCCCTGGTACCACGTAGGGTATTCAGGAGGAGATCTGTGGCCTGCAGGCTGTCTTTGCAGAACTGGAGAGACAGCTTTGCCTTTAGAGTCCAAGTAGGTAAAGCAAATAAATATTTGAAGCTGGTGGGGTTTTAAGAGAGTAAGGCTTGCTGGCTACTGTGAAGATGAAGAACTGGAGAGTGTATCATATCTCCCTTTTTTCAAATAAAACGAAACAATGTCAAATGAAACAAGTCTTCTGTCTTGATAAGGACTGATCCTCCCTTATCTTGTCACATTAATAAATCCTGTTCTGTGGTTTGCATAGATCTTCCGGGGGTAAGATTTCCCTGCCTCGTTTGGCAGAAATAATTTATGTAGGACAATGTCCTACTTCTACAATGCCAGCACCTGCTTTGAGAGTCTCTTGTCAGAATTTCTAATTATTTTGTGAGATGTAAACTTGACTCATAGTTTTATCCTGAAGGCAGATACCGATGCCTATTTATATGAAAATGCATACTTGACACAATTTTTCAACAACAGCTATTGATTACTGCCTGGTTATAGCAAATTGCATTATTATTTAGTATATATTCATTTCTGTTTTACCCCATCTGTGGAAGGATTACCCATCTGCCCCAATAATGCTGAGCTTTGCCATGTTGTACTTCGGCTATTGCAAGGACATGCTGAATTGGCACAGAGCCTTTTAAAAATATCTGTGTTGTTTGCTTGTCCTCTTTTACTCCTGCATTCAAGCATGAGAAGAGAATTTCCCAGGTAACTGCTGCTTCTTTAGCCTGCATCCTGGAAAACCAGAGGACATAACAAAGGTGAACACCTTCACCCTCATCCCAAAGCCTAGAATAGAGCCACTGCAGATCTGTGAACTTGAAGGAACTGGTTATTCCAAGGCATTGAGATATGGAAACAATTTGTTATTGCAACAAAGCCAACTAATATAGAATTTGGTACCAGGAATGGGGTGATGCTGTTAAAAAAACAAAAACAACAATGAAGTGAAACTAAACTATATATCATTAGCTTTGGGACAGAACAATGAATGGCAAAGAGCTGTTAGAGAAGGTTGGAAAAAAGGCAATCCATATATTGTCGCAGCAGGGTAATTGATTAAACTTCCTCTTGCAAAATCTAGAAAGTAGTCAAAAGATCTGAAAACTCACGCCTTTGGTTGATGCAGTAGAAAGAGGGAATATTTGTAGTTGAATGGATTGTTACCTCTAGTGTTTGAGAAATTGCTACAAGAAAATGACATTAGCTTAAAGGAAAACAAATGAAAAGATAAATTCACTGGAAATTAGGGATGAGAGGTAAAAGAGAAAATCCACAATTTTCCTTATGCAGGGTTGAATGATGCAATTATTTTCCTCTTTGACAACCAATGATAAAATTAGAAACCACTTTGAGTGAGAAAGGGCCTAGTGAGATCCAGTTCAAGACTCCACTTCAAGGCAAAGATCGAAAAAGGACATGATGGTTACACTTTTTGTTAAATCCACTGATTGGATTAGTCTGACCCCAGATGACCCTTTCTGGTGATCAGAATAACTCATAATAGATACTAAGGGCAAGCTCCCACAGACACACAGGAAACTCAAAGCTATGAACTCAGAATCATTTCTTGCAAAGAATTATGGATGAGGACATTGGTATATGGAGCTAATGGAATGAAATAGATTAACCAGCGCAAGGCAAACAAAGAAACAAAAACCATGAAATTTTTTGACCAATGTGTTTCCAGTCTATATTAAAAGGCACTGTGACTCTGAGATGTAAAAGATCCCTGGAGCCCAAATTTAGCCCAAAAGCAGGCTGGGAATGCCTCTCAGCCACCTGAGAGTGAATACATTCTAATGCCTTTTTTGGATGTGTTCCAGGAGGGAAATGGAAAAGGAAGAATTTCTAAGGACGGAATTAAAAGCCAATGAAGAATGGAACAGGGGTTAATCCCAGGGGTGAGACTGTTACCTAATTAGTTTTCTTACCACCTGGATGAGAGACCTTGCAAAGTTTGCCTTGTTGGACTTCAGAATAGCTGAATTGCCACATGTCTCCCCTTTTACCCTTTCTGAATGTGTGTGTATTTCATGTTGGATGTTGTGGGAGGAGATAAACTGTCATTTTATTTTTATTTTAAAGATTTTATTTATTTATTTGACAGAGAGAAATCACAAGTAGGCAGAGAAGCAGGCAGCGGGGCGGTGGGGTGGGGGAGCAGGTCCCCCACTGAGCAGAGAGCCTGATGCGGGCTCGATCCCAGGACCCTGGATTATGACCTGAGCAGAAGGCAGAGGCTTAACTCACTGAGCCACCCAGGAGCCCCTAACCTGTCATTTTAGAGAAGTCTCTGGATCAAGAGGACCTATATGTACAACGAGTAAAGGGATTTGGGGCCTGAAGGCATGTTTGAAGGGAAATTTGGGGCTTCTTCATTGCAGAGAAGGTGACTGTATTTTATGTTTTGTATCAAGTGAGTATTTGTAATTAAAAAGGAAGACTAGTAGGTTTTATTATTTAAATAACACTGTTCTTCCCCACCCTCTGTGAATTGGACAATACTTGCTGTCCCCTTGATTTTGGGCTTGGTCATGTGACTTACTTTGACAAAAGGAATGTACCCCAGTTCCAAGCAGAGGTGTTGGAAACACATAACTCCACTCACATTGTTGTGCTCCAGGCTTTAATAATGGAAACAGGGTACTCCAGAGAGGATGTGCCTGGGTCCTGGAATGGAACATTGGAAAGAAGCTGAACCTAACTCTCCCCTCAAGCAAAGCTCCCATACCATAGCCAACCTTCACATACAAGAGCAAGAAGTTAACGTGAATTTCTGCAAGCCAATGAGATTCTAGATGTGGTTGTTGTCCCAGCAAAAGCTGATCAATACACCAGCCTACTAGCCCATGGCCCATTTTTTTTTTTTTCTTTTTAATTGGATCCCACTAACTGAGTCCTTGTAAGTTTCTGTCAGGAAGACACACCTCCTTTTGGAGAATTTGCCATTCATTTGTAATTGCTTATTAGTTCCTCTCCTCTGTTGGCTTTCATTCCATAAAATATATTTATAACTTTTAGAAATCACTGCCTCAGTCTAGAAATGGCATCTTTTTATTCTTCCAGGATTACCATGAATTTATTCTTAGATTTTTATTTATTCTGCCATTTCAAATTTTAAGAGGGGGAGATAGCTTACAAATTTAGTGAGTCAACTTGGCTGAGCCAATCTGGTTAGATTCTCTTTGATCCCCCTGGCATTAGAAAAGGATACCTGTAAGGAGGTTGGTTAGATAAGGAGAGCATCTCTTGTTTATATGAAGGTTTTCAAACCAGAAACAATGTTATTGCTATTGGGGGAAAAGGGTAGGTGGTACCAAAAATATCTAAGAGGATGTACATATTTCTTTGGGGCTTCATGGACCCACTGAACTTCTCTAATAACCATGTAATAGTCCAAAAAAAAGTTCTCTAATATAGATGCTCTAAAGTCCAAGTGATTTGATTCAGTTGATGAAACTAAGAGACTCTAAACAACTATAATAGCAATCATCCCCTAGTAAAGGCACAAGAACCCTGTTTTAATTCTGAATTGATGAAATAATCTAAGATATAAAAGAAGGACTGATTCTGAATAAATTGAGGCAAAAATATGAGAGGAGAGGTAGGAGCCACAGAGAAATTCTCAAAGGAGACTAATAGCATAGAGGACCAGTACTTTTCTCTAGCTTAAAACTATGTGCCATTACCAACTGCTTAAGTACACTGGGATTTTCAGTAGCTATTGCTACTGGGACCCTTTCACTATGAGTTGCAAACATTCATATTATTCTGAAAGTTTCTTTGAAAATTAGACAATTGTCTACCAGAATATTTCTGGAGGTATTATACAGATTGGAGCTGCTAAAATCACAGGCTAGAAACGGACTTTCCCAGTCCATTCTACCATCTAGTCAAGAGTTCTAGTGCTCTCCTTTACCTTCTGCTCCACACTGCTACGCCAGGAGCACTTAGTAAGCATGCTTTCAGTTTAGCATATTTTAGGGAGCATTATCCAATCATTCCCTTCCCGATGTATACATCCATTCATGTGCATGGACATCTGCATGGTTTGAACTACTGTATCATTCTTTCAGACAAATTCCTGGTGAATGTCACCAAATTATTAACTCTAATTACCATCAAAACAAAGAAAGAAGTAAATCAGATGATTCTAAGTCTTTCAGCCTTTCAGGATGCAGAGCAGTGATTTAGTTTCTAAACAGAATTTTCTTCTTCTTGAATCTTCCAGTGGGATGGGCACACTAGAACCAGCGTTGTCACCAATCATGCTACATTAAGTACAGGGACCATTCTCCAAAATGACCTCAGTGATTCCGTCTCTTGGTAGTCATCCATTTGTATAGTCCTCTCCCACATTCTACCAGGTTTGGTCTGTGTGATCAATGCAATATAGAAGAAGTCATGGTATTTTTTTTTCTGACATTATAAAATACATCATGCCTTCCGTTTTGCTCCTGCTCTCTCACTTGGTCTGGGGGGAAATGATATTGAGCTCAGTCTCATAGAGAAGCCCTTGTGGGGGAGCATGGAGACCTTTCACTAACAGTCACATGGCCACTGAGTGAGCTTGGAAGTGAATTGTATAGCACCAGTCAAGTCTTCAGAGATGTACTGTCTTGGCCAACAGCTTGGCTACAACTTCATGACAGACTCTGAAGCAGAATCTAGGTATGCCCCTCTTGGAATCCTGACCCAAAGAAACTCTGTAAGATAATGTTTTGTTGTTGTTGTTGTTGCTTGTTTTTGTTGTTGTTTTTTTAAGAGAGAGAACCAGTGGCAGTGGCAGGGGGGAGAGCAGAAGTGCGGGGGCAGAAGGAGAGGGAGAGAGAAAATCTTAAGTAGAGTCCAGCACGGAGCCCATTGTGGGGCTCGATCTCACAACCCTGAGATTGTGACCTGAGCTGAAATCAAGAGTTGGATTAACTTAACTGGCTGACCCAGGCCTGACCCAGGCTGACCCTTGATAATGTTGTTTTAAGCTGGTATATTTTGGGATAATTTGTTATGTAATAGCTAATATAAGAACAATGCCATGGAGCGTCTCTGTGTCTACTCTTCTATCTATAAAATAATATGATATATTATTACATACCTCATAGAAATAGTTTGATATATATGTATATATATGTATATATATATATAGTTTCTAAATATATTGGGAATACTTAACCATGTAGAAAGAAAAATATTATTTTTATAATTTCTTATAGAAATCATTTATGTTATTTTAAACTTACACTTGATAGTATCATAACAAGTTTTATTTATAGAAAGAAAGAAATTATATTTCTCTTTTGTTCAACCAGCAAAAATGGCATGCATTTACCAATGCAATTATACCTTAATTTCTTATACAGGTGCATAACAACCTTCTGTCTCAGATCTCTTTGTATTCAGAGTTTATTTTTAAATCACATTTGGTCATCGACAAGAAAAGTATGTATCAGTAGGATATTTTGCTGATCATAGTCCCTGACTTGCAGCCACCCTTTAGCCATGATGGGATACTTTAAGATTTAGTGTCACATTAGTGTTGGTTTTGCCTTGATTGAATTAAGTATCTATGGAATTTAGACAGCCTCTCTTGAGAACTGGTTGGAAAGCATTTAAAGACATAGGCTCAGCATGTGAGGAATAACTTTCCATGAGTCATGACTTGTTCATATAACCTCTCCCGACTTATGATCTATTCCAAGATATTTGGCAATTTCTACAGCTTCTAATTGCTTTGCCTGACATGTGACAGGTAGTCATTTTGCAAGTGTCTCAATGACAAGGACACATAGCTTTTCTTAGTTGTGGGTGTCTTCCCTTTTCATGTCCTGTCAAGTACATTTTTGTATTATGAATTCATACCATGAAGATCTGTCCCTCTGCCCCTTTGCATACACAAGACTTTTCCTTTTAATACGGCATCACAGTACAGCTTTTCGGAAAATATTTCAAATTAAATGTAGAAATCCAATGTAAAACTCAATAATTCTTTGGTACCATGAATGCCCATGTTACAATAAGATGATAAATAGATACATTCTACCTTTGCAACTTTATAAATATAAACAACAATTTTGTCACAATATGTATCTGTTAAGAAAGTTCAAATCTGAGTGAAGTACATTATAAATTGAGGGAGTACTATAGTGACTGTCTACTCTGTAGGGAGCACTTCATACACTTTTGTATATTGCTTATTTAAGGTTTACCAGTAGTCTTCCTAGCTTCCAGATGAGGAGACTGACACTCATGAAGGTTAAGTAACTTGTTCAGGGAACATAGGATGGAAAAGACCAAGTTAGAATTTAATTTGCACTTTTCCCTTCCAAAGATTGTGCTCATTCTAGCATATACTGCTGCTTCTCAAATGATATTATTGATTTTAGCATAGTCTTTAGTCTGTTCCTACTAAAGCAATATCACTGAGAGAAAATTCTGTTAGCTTTTAGCTTGGGAGAAGGAAAGACATCTAGCATCCATCCTTGCTCCCTTGATAATCTCTCTGTAACAGAGCTCACACTATATGTGCAAGCCTTTCCTGGTGAAACGTTAACACTTCACACTTTTCCATTTAAAAGCTATTTTAGCTTTGGTTTCAGAGAGCGAAGCAAAGCAAAAAAAAAGAAAAAAAAAGGGAAAAAAAACAAGTCAAGGTGATTATAGCAGAGAAATCTATGATTTTCCTAGAAATTAATTTTACCCAGTATAACTAAAAAACATTCAGAGTCCAAAATGTAGGTTGTTGATGCCAGATATTTTCTTTGACCTGCTTTCAAATGAGCCACTATTTTGCCTAAAAAACCAACCAACCAAACAAATAAACCTGCATATGCGTATGAGGAAGTACTAGATATATAACCATTTGCCCATAAAAACACATGTGTAATGAAAAAAGAATTTTATTTCCTCCAACCCCAGGATCTCTCTCCAGTTACTTACATAAAATAGTTTTTAATTAAGTGGGCTCTCTACAGAGGGACTGCATGATTCAAATAAGGACTAAAATCCATAGAGACAATTTAGCAATTCAGGGTTATATGCTGGCTATAGTTATAAAAACCATTTTTCCAACCAGCTAGCTGCTGTACTTAAACTTCCTGGTCAACCTACACCTATTATAGCATCCAATTTTACATCTACTTTGTAGACGTTAAATTGTCCTTACAAAATAAGAAGTAATTCTTTTGAGGATGATTACAGCTATATGATTCCAGATGTAATGGGTGTTAATTCTGGTGTTAAACTTGAAATTTCACAATCAAGGTGATCCCTCCTCATTTTAGATTAAAACCTTATTTTGTCTCTTTATGTTGTATAATTTCCCCCCAAATGAAGAAAATTCCATAAAAAACAATTTTTATATAAATTATTTGGATAGGGAGTTACTAATACTTAAAATAAAATCAGACTATATCATGCTAAAATTTGTAGAAACCATGTTGATTGGCTTCTTTCCCAGTTGAGGAAATGAAGAGTAGTCTCAAAGTCTCAATGTCATTCAACCATGTCTGTTTTTTTATGTTGAACTTATTTACTGTTAGCACTCATTTCTCTGGTTATTTCACCAACCCTCATGGTTAGACATGTTATGTATTTGGTACCAGCACCCAAGTTCATATTTCTGGGCTGTACCTCTTCCTGTTATTGCAGACTCATACGTCTACCTGTCTACTTGGCATCTTCTTTTTGCTGTATACTAGTTATCTCTACTTGATTATCTCCAATATGGAGGCCCTGACCTTTCCACTAAAGAATGCTCCTCTCTAATTTCCCCCATTTTATTGGGTGGCAATTGATTCTTCTAGTTTCTGGGCCCAAAAACTGTGGAGTCATTTTTGAAGCCTTGATATCTCTCTCTCTCTCTCTCCCTCTCTCTCTCTTCCTCTCTCTCATCAGCAAATACTGTTGGCACTACATTCAGAACAGATATAAACAGTCATAACTTCTTACCACATCCATTGCACCTACTCTTGTCCCTGTCAACATCATTTGTCATACAAATAGTTTCGGTACCCTCCTAATACATCTCCCTACTTCCACTTTTGTCTTTCTATAGTCTAGTTTTGACACCACAACCTGAGTGATTGAGTGAAACCCTAAGTCAGCTTGTATCCTACCTCTAAGCAAAACCCTCCAAAGGTTTTCCCTTTGCCCCAGAGTAAAACCCAAAGTGCCACACGGGCAATAGGACATGTCCCCAGCCTCTCCTCATGCCCCTCTCCCTCCACCATACACACTCATACTGCTCTCCTCACTAACCTCTTCTACTGACTCCTACTATTTATGCTTTTACTTACTCTGCTCTGGTATCACTGGGTTCTTGGAGTGAGTTCTTCAAAAGAGCTAGCCCTAACCCCCCATCACACAGCATCCTGGAGCATTGGCCTCTCAGTATTCACGTGACTAGCTCCCTCACTGTTTTCAAACTCATGCTTAGATGCTGCTTTCTCAGCGAGGACTTCTCCGACCACTCTCTTTAAAGCAGCAACCCCAGGTTCAGCATCCTCTATCCCCCTTCCTACTTTATCGGCTTCACTCACTAGAGTGAAAACTCTATAGAGGTGAAGACTGTTTTGTTCAGTCATGTATACATAGCACACAGGACTTTGCATGACATATAGTGTGTATCATGAAATAACTGAATGAGTGAATGAATGACTGCTTTGGTCATTTCTAGTAATCAATCAACATGTCAAAGCTTTGGGAAAATATCTGAACAAGATGCCCTTACGTATCTCATGGATCAGGAAAATCATAACCCAAAAGGAAATGTTTTTTGAATTATTGAGGGTTTTTTTTTTTTTCAGAATAATTCACTGAATGTATTCCTATTACTTTATTTGTGACATCTTGGTTGTTTAGTGATTCAAAGGCTACAATACTACATAAAGAATTTTTTCCATTCATGAAGTGCCAGAGTCAGCTCAGGAGCTAATGCCACTCTGGGCCATATGAATTTGTAGTTCCTATCTTTGAAAGAAAATGATCAGGAATTACCTCATTTTATAGTTAGAGTTTAGAATAAATTGTAGATGGTGGTGGGGTGAGGTGGTGGGTATCTGACTGACATTCTCACTTATAGATTAGAGGAATTACAACTGGTATTTTTTTTTTTAAGTACGTTTAGGTCTAATAAGGGATGCTTGCAGAAACCCACTCAACATTTCCCCAAGGCCACTCAAACCCTAACCTCCATGTAAACCGTCTAAATATTCATGTGACTTCCTATGTATGAAGTCACAGCATTTATGTAAGCTGTTGACTTATTTCTAAACATAGGAATTTTTTTCTTTTTTAGATTTTTTAAAATTTATTTGACAGAGAGAGATCACAAGTACACAGAGAGGCAGGCAGAGAGAGAGAGGAAGAAGCTGGCTCCCTGACAAGCAGAGAGCCTGATGCAGGACTCGATCCCAGGACCCTGAGATCATGACCTGAACCGAAGGCAGAGGCTTAACCTACTGAGCCACCCAGGCACCCTAAACATAGAAATTTAACAATGAGTAAGTTGTGAGGTCTCTTATGGAAGGAGTATGCTTTGTATTTCTTGGAACTTGTCCTAGGAGTAGTCACTCAGTATGCAAATGAGAGCTGATTTGATTGAAAGCCGACCAAAGACAAGACTGTATTTGCTTAAGAGGAGGATGCCGATTCTTTGTCTATATGAACACAATGTAAAATGGCTCCTTAATTTTATCAATTCAGTAAAACATTGCATTAGTGCTATCCATTTTTCAGCATCAATTCCTAGCAGGCAGGCCTTCTGACTGTTGAACTTTTCTCTGAGCAGCAGTATGTGCAAGGGGATGCTTAATAAATGCCATTAGACAATGATTGCCTGTGTTTAATATTTATTGAGCACCTATAGGGACCTTGAGACCTTGGTCCAGGATGAAAAGCTTTAAAAAAGCCTGTACTTAATTAAGAAAAACATGGTCCCTGCTCCCAAGAAGCTTATCTGCTAAAGCAGACAACAGTGGTGTGGGTGCGTAGAGAAAATTAATTTTTTTAGCTAAATGCAGAAAACAACAACCACTTTTATGAAATTGCAGGATTTATCTTCTTCTCTCTTAAACTTGTTTTCTTTGTGAGGGCCTCACTTTAAATGTCTGGCAAAGAATGAAGGTAGAAGAGCCTGGAAAAAGGACAAGGAGATGAGGCATGAAGAAAAGGGGGGATAACAGATGGTGAGGCAGTAAGCTGTATGGCCTGAGGGAAGGAGCAGTTGGGGAAGAAATGGAATTTCTGTAGGTGGCTGCTGTGTTTTCTATATTTTTTTAATAATTATAACATACCATCATCATCACGATTAATTAATATTTAAGTTCTGGTGGCAAAGAAAACCAAATACGAATGAATCAGACATTGATTTCCTTCCTTTTAGGCATGCTAAAAAGCCCAGCTGTGATAGAGGGCAGGATTGGCATGGATTTAAAACAGATCACAGTCTATCAGGAATGGTTTCCTAATGCGTTTGTGTTCATGCTTCCAGAGCTTGGAGAACTGAGCACAAGCAGGGAAATAATCACAACCTGTAGCTCTGTTTACATTTCCATTGTAAAAGTTAATATTTTTAAAGTTTATTTTCATTCCATCTCGAATACAATAGGGTCGGCGCAGGAAAGATTTGGTTATGCATGGAAGACTCATCTACTTATGTCTTCAAAATAGTTGTTTTATACAGGACATCTTGATTAAATCAAGAGAAGAATTTTGGTTCCCAGTTCACACGTTCCAAAAGTTACCTTTGCCATATTAATTGGTATTTGTTCTGTAACTGTGTGAGAAGGGCATTTCCTGGTTTCCCAGTTTGGGATGATGGTGGATCAAGGAGATGAGACCAAGAGTCAAAATCCCAAGGAAAAGCTGGAAGGGGTGTCTGCTGGAGCAAATGAAACAGTGTTTATCCCTGAATCGCAGAGAAGTCTGAGGCAGGGACAACAAGGACTAGTTAAAGCCAAGGAAAATGTCAAGGTAGAGATGGTGAGAGTCAGTAAATGAGGCAAAAACCCAAGGAATGTTTTTGAAGCCAAGGATTTCTGGGAAGGCCAGTCTTACAGTAAAACCATAAAAGGCATCACAGTGCCACTAAGGCACACCTCACCGTCTCGCATGGAATTAATTAATGACAGTACCATCTGAATAAAGTTGAGGAAAGGCTACAGAGTCACGTATATATATGTACAAGATTCCTTTATCACAAAAGTTTTTGGAACGACAAAAGTCCTTATACTGTGTGCTTCTGTTCTTGGTGGGCTGGTCCCTTTGTTAACCATTCCCCCCCCCCTTTTTTTTAAAGATTTTATTTACTTATTTGTATTTCCTATTTCTGATCACTTCATTTTGTAGACAAATTCTTCCCAATATCAAGGTCTCTTTGGAAACCACCTACTAGGATCTTTTACCTGATTCATCAAAACAGATGCAATTTGTCCTGTCTCTGACCCCTCTTAACAATTTGTTTAAATCTAAAAATTTTATTTATCAGAGACAGAGAGAGCACAAGCAGGGGGAGCAGCAGGCAGAGGGAGAAGCAGTCTCCCTACTGAACAGGGAACCCGAGGCAAGACTGGACCCCAGGATCCTGGGATCATGACCTGTGCCACCTAGGTGCGTGACATTTATTGTATCCTATTATTTTTGTATTTGTTTCATTCCTCTTAAGTAGAATGGAAGCTCCTAGGGGTGGAACTTATCCATCACTCCATATCCTAAAATGCCAAACATCTAATACCCATACCTAGCCTGGAGTCAATAACATTTTTGTGTGACGTTTGTAAATGTGGAGGAAAAAAGCCTCACTTTAAATACATACCTGAGGGGCACCTGGGTGGCTCAGTCAGTGAGGCCTCTGCCTTTGGCTCAGGTCATGATCTCAGGGTCCTGGGATCGAGCCCCACATCGGCTCCCTGCTCCCAGGGAACCTGCTTCTCCCTCTCCTTCCTGTTCATTGCTCTCTCTCACTATCTCTCTGTCTCTCAAATAAATAAATAAAATCTTCAAAACAAAACAAAAGACAATATACCTGAAAGGCCACGTGTACCTCTATGCTCTCATATTTGTGTCTTATTTTATCCTCCTGGTAGTCTTTAGGTACCACTGTAGGTAAAAGCCTCGTCTCTTACTCATAACCCATAGAATAGGACTAATATGATGTTTTGGATAAATTAAGGACCAAAAGACAAAAATAAACATTCCTATATATATGTTGATACTTAAGCAAATATTTCACTGTAGACATTTGTAACTTTGCTCTTTTGAAGAGAATGCATTCACATAGTGACGATGAAATATAATTCCATTTGAATTTCATGTGCATCCTAGAACTGTCTTTCACATTTACTTTTTATCCTGTGATAAATCTACATTCTGGATTTGATTGTTCCCTCTCATTTCAGGCAGCATTGCCGACATGAGCTGCGGTCAGCTTGTCAGCTCAAAATATTTATTAGGCTTTTAATTTGTGGTAATCACCAAGAGGTATACAGAAATGAATCAGACACAAATCTTATTCCGGGAAGCTTCCTAATATAGTGGGGGAGCTCAAGTCCCCTCGAGGTAAGAGGTAAGTACCATGAAAGTTGTAAGAGGGGTGGGGAAAGAAAGGAGAGGAGGCATTTGCCTTTGGGTCTTGAAGGATGAGTACAATTTTAATGAGAGACTGGGGTGAAGACCAGTCCATTGAAGAAATTGCAGCTGTCACAGGAAACAGACCATCACATTTGTCTCCCAGGCAGGAACACACCTACAAATGTTCAAGAGGTTGCCTGATGTCCAAAAATGGACCTGGGGTCTTTTCTCTGTGGAAAGTGGATTTTAAACCATTTCTCCATAGACTTCATTCTCCTATCAAATGGGGACCTTAAGTGTTAAGTGAACCCATGACAACAGAGTAATGGGAACTTTTAGAGGCACCAAAAAAAAAAAAAGTGCAAGATAATTTCAGTAAAGTGAAACGATCTTTCTGTCTCTATTCTTTCTAGCCTTTCAGGCTTGGAGCAGTAAAGATGTAGATTTTTTTTTTTTTTGTCCTTTTTGGGGGAAGGGGTGGGGGTTGTTGAGAACAGTAAGCAAATAAAAAGCTATTCTGTGTTGCCCTGGGAGGTCTCTGCTCTGTAGTTAGTAGCACGTGGCTGGCACTTGAGATGGAAGGTTTGGGGAGTTCACCGGAGTGCACTAAAGCTTGTAGGAAAGGCTCCCTTGGGGAATTAGATATTTTAGTGGGACAATGAAATTGCACAGACTGGGAAGGGCTAAGTAAAACCCTTACCACCGGTCCTAGGGAGTTCGAAGAACACTGAGGGACCTTGGATGTGGGAGGCATGCTGCAAAGCCCCACTCACTCTAGTGTGCTCTGAGGCTTCTCGCCTCTGCCCTGGTTGGCGCAAGGCCACACCAAGCACCTGCACCCAGCACCCTGACCAGAGGGCCCTAGGCTCCAGTCAGGGGTCCCAGCTGTTAGCATTTGCTGTTGAGATTCTGGCTGGGACCTCTGTTGTCGCAGCTATTCAAGGCTTCAAGCTGCCAGAGCACCTCCCTGGTTGGAATGGCACCCTTCTCCCGGAGACAGACCCCATCCCTGTGTTCTCAGTTCAGAATGAAGGACTTACAATTCTGGAACCATGGATGGATTGAGGAGAGCGAGACGGTACCTGCAGGAACTTCTTTCCCTCTTTTCACAAGGAACAGAGACTTGGAAGAGCATCTTTACAACAGAGTGCTTTGTTCATGTCAGATAATAACGGTAGTAAGAACCCCATTGATGGTGATGACGATAATCGTAATAAACCCTTACAGCACTTACTATGTTCCAGGCATCTTAAAGTGCGTTCTGTAGGGGCGCCTGGCTGGCTCAGTGGGTTAAAGCCTCTGTCTTCGGCTCAGGTCATGATCCCAGGGACCTGGGATGGAGCCCCACATCGGGCTCTCTGCTCCGCGGGGAGCCTGCTTCCCACTCTCTCTCTCTGCCTGCCTCCTCTCTGCCTACTTGTGATTTCTCTGTCAAATATATAAATAAAATCTCAAAAAAAAAATAAAGTACGTTATGTAAATTAGGTCAGTGATCCACCAGGAAGAAACAAGGTGTCAGATAAAGCCTTACACAACTACCTGTGCTGCTCTTACAGCAGAGATGGCCTAGATGCTCAAAACCAAAAATATTTCCTCTCCATAGGCACACAGGAAAATTCCATTTTCTGGACTTCCTGCAAATAGGCAGGGGCTTTCCGGCCCATGGAAAGAGGGAGAAAGTGTTTCACCTCACTCCCTAGCTGGGCCACAGATGTCATAAGCAATTCTTGACATTTTTCTCTCTTGGATGATTGGATACAGCGGACCTAGTGGAAAAGTCCAAGGAAACCCTGACATAGATTTTGACATCTGAGGTTCTGTGAGCAAGGGAAGGCCCATAAAAAATTATTCGTGCCACTGTTTCCCGAGTTCTTCCCAGAATGGCACAAAGTTAGTAGATGCCTTTTAGATGCATAACAGAGAAGTTAATTAGTTATATTCATCGATGCCTCAGGCCATTAGGTCTGAAGTTTTTCCTGGACTCTGAAACAGGCTGCCTTGGGTGACAATGCTGCCATGAGGTAGCAAGAGCCTGGATCCCTGAGTCATCAGTTGGCAGGGAATCTCTAGAGTCTTGCACACTTAACTTCACAGAGGAAAAAAATACGCTATTTTCGGGTATATTCACTAAGATTTGAGACTCTATGTTTTACCACTGGATAGTCCAGCTTATTCTGGGTAATTTTTTTTCTAACCAGCTTGACCAGGAGGAACCTCTCTCCCATCTTCTTTGATGTGTAGCCACATTAAAATGTCTGCTGTGAGATGACCAATCATGGAACTTTCTTTTTCTGTCACCACAGTACATCAGGCATTCTTTGTTCCTGCTCTTGCTCTGGGACATCTTCATATCAGGGACAGGGTGGCTCAGACTGGCTTGAAAAAGGGGGTGTCGACATAGATGATAATAGGAAATCCATTCCAGATGGAAGATAAGCTAAAAAGACAAAGCTAAATGCCTCAGAAAGAAAACCTAGAGAAAAATCCTTGTATACCTTGCAGAGAAGGAAAGGTTCAGAATTGTACCTACTATTCCAAGAGATTGGATTTTTTTTCAGTTGTTTTAATGGCTATGGGGAACCGGGTGAGATTGTTGTGACTCTCATACACAGACTCGCTTAAAGACTAATTCTAAAAGGAGGTGAAGTTTATGGTTTGAATCTGGTGTGGGTTGGGGAGGGCAATGTAGACTGTAGCGTGTTGTAGATCACTCAGCATCCTGAGCCCTGCGGTCACTTTACACTAGCAGGGAAAGCAATAAAGAGGGAGAGGAGGGGTCAATGTACTGTATCTTCCGGAAGCTGATTCAAATTCCCTCTTCTCTAAGAGAGAAGTTAGGTTAAAGATCTCTAAAGTTTCCAATAGGTTTAAAACTCTGATAAGAAAGAGAAAAGATACTGACAGTGGTCAGACAGCTTTTACCTATGCTCTGATCCCCACAAGCCCTCCAGAGGGACCAAACAAGGCAACACTTAATGAAAAGCTAGGCATTCTTCTCTCGTCTGCTTTCACAGGGCTCACAGTGTGGGTGGCTGTGGGAGTTGGAACACAGTCTTGCTATACAAAGGGAAGAGGACCATTCCCTCACTCTTCTGTGTGTTCCCAACTAAATTAAATGCTATGTGAGCAGAATTTTATATTCTTTCTTTGCCCCCTCCCCATATTTATCCAGTAGTACCTAGGAAAGTTCTCAGCATTTAATAGGTGCTGAGATTGATTTCTTGATTTCCACATGTGAGAAACTGCATGCTGTCATTATGTGTGACTCATACCCATGCGTTATTAGAAAAATAATAACTAATTGTATTTTTGAAGACTAACATGAGCTTTGGTGCTCTTGATTTAAAGACATTTAGAAAAAACTTCATTCTGAAGACAGTCTTTATTGTGTGAGCAATCATGCACTACTTAAAGCCTCCAAGTTATAATAACAAGAACATTAAGTTTATAGCATGGATATTAAAATATTTGAATTTTTTAATAAAGCAAAGTGGTAAACACTTTTGAGTTTAACTCTTTCCTTTCTCATCTCCCCTTCATTTGAATAAACCATTACTTAGGTTATTTGCCCATAATATTTTTCCTTAAGTACTAAAGACCCAGATAGCGTATCACAACTTAAGACTCATGTAGTATCCCTATGGTATCATTCATACCTAAATATTTAATACAAATAGAATTTGCTGAAATAAAAGTGGATATTCAGTTACATTTATTGAATATCTAGTAGTTTTCAGGAAATGGGCCAAATATTTTTGATCATGAGAAAATTGGAGGAAATGGGAAATTCATACTAAGACACAGGAAAAATTATAGGAAAGAAGATTGCTAGTTCTTACAGAAAGAGAAATAGTGCAACATTCGTTTTATCCATTAATGGAGTAGAAGAGTCAGCTTCCTTTGGTATGGCATAGAACAAATCCTGATTTCAGTTCTAAAGGATCCTTCTATCTGCTAATTTTCTCAATCAGGGTATATGGACTGGTTAATCGAGTTGATTAGAGAACACAGACCTCAGGCTTCTTGGCGTCAGATTTGGCCTTATTGTATAGAAACTAACTTCATTCATGTCAATGACACAGAACGTGCCCAGCCCCCATCAGCCACCCAGGCCTAGACCAGTGTTACTCAAAGTGTGGTTGGGGGAACACCATGGACCACAGGCCATAAAGAAGTAAGTCAGCACTGATAAGACATTTAGAAACATATAGTAAATTGCAGAGTAGTTTTATGCATGTTGAGTCTCATAATAATTTAAGAGCTAGAGTTCTATTTTAGATATCATTTCAATTACATTTTTCTACCATCAGATTTTTCCTGTAGCTTATAAAAGTATCTGGACATGGCCTATAAAATGAGTCTTTGACCATAGACTGTTCAAGAAGAATTGGCATGGGATATATCATCTTGGATGCAAAAATGAGCTCTGGAGCTAGACCATATGTCAACGCCATCGTTTTCTAGCTGTGTGATATGAGGCAAACTGCTTAACCTCTCTGTGCTTCACTTTTGTCATTTCATTCTGGGGATAACATTAATATTACTTAGTATTACATAACTATCCTAGGATATTCTAGGATCCTAGGATAGTTGTGAGGGTGTAAAGTGCTTCAGAGTCTGGCACATCATGAGGGATCATATTATCCTTGGATATAAGAGGACAAGGCTGCATTATGGCAACATAGCCACGATAAGAATTGAAAAGGAAGGAATCTAAGAAATAGTTACATTTTCCTCCGGATCCTGCCTTGATTCTTTCCAGAAATAGCCATCTTGATATGCTGACAGACTCTTCAGAAAGTATATCATGAGAGTTTTATAGTTTCATTGCAGCCTGTCTTATACCAGCTTGTCAAGGGATGGTTAACAAGGCTGTACAAAAGCAAACTAGGTCTAAGTTACAGGTATGCAAATAACCATCTCTAGCTGTATAGAAATAACCTGTTTCTTCCTGATTCTGATAAATGAACCACATATCATGCTTATATCCCCCCCTCTGTGGGCAGATGTATTTAGGGTTTTGTTTTGTTCACACATTTTTTCCTCAGTCAAAAGTTATGTCTCCATTTATCTTCAGCTATTCTATGAAATAAATTAAGTGAATGCAGGATATATTTTATTCCTATGGCCTTGCCCCCAGATTTTCCTTCTTCTGCTACTATTCAAGACCAATTACAGCACCATTCTCTAAGGTACCACTTCAATAATAAGCACATTCAATCAAGAATTAAAATCTTATGCAACTTGGCAATGTCCACAATAGCCAAACTATGGAAAGAGCCTAGATGTCTATCAACAGATGCATGGATAAAGAAGATGTGGTGTGTGTGTATATATATATATACACACATATACATATGATGGAATACTATGCAGCCATCAAAAACTGAAATCTTGCCATTTGCAATGACATGGATGGAACTAGAGGGTATTATGCCCATGAAATCAGTCAATCAGAGAAAGACAATTATCATATGATCTCCCTGATATGAGGAATTTCAGAAATAAGACAGAGGATCATAGAGAAAGGGAGGGAAAAATGAAACAAGATGAAACCAGAGAGGGAGACAAACCATAAGAGACTCTTAATCTCAGGAAATAAACTGAGGGTTGTTGGAGGGAAGGGGGGTAACAGGGTTAGGGTGGTGGGGTGATGGACACTGGGGAGGGTGTGCTGTGAATTGTGTAAGACTGATGAATCACAGACCTATACCCATGAAACAAATAATACATCATATGTTAATAAAAAAAAATAGAAAAAATTTGCAACTCAGAGGGGAAAAAATGCTAAGGTAAAGAACTTCAGGCCTTTTAATTTTTGGTTGTGTGTCTAGTTTCTGAATTTCTAGAAGGACAGAAGTAATTGTTTTTATATTTAGAAGACATGTTTGGGTCATGGCTTTTTTTTTCTTTCTCCCTTTCATGTCTGTGATATAGGGAAAGTCACTGAAATCTGAGCCTCAATGTTCTCTTTGCTAAAATGATAATGATCCTAGATCACATGGCTTTTGTGGTCAGTACTAAGAGCCACCATTTAATGAGAGGCTCTATATTCCATGAAGTGAGTGAGTTATATATAACACTTACAAATAACTAGTAAGGAGCAGAGGTGGGACTTGAACAGAGATCTTGGTCTGAAAGCCATATTTTTTGCCTTCATATCTTCAAAGGAGTTAATAGAAGTGAATGCATTTTGTAAACCAAGTTTTAAATACACTATCTGGCATTCTCATCATCCATTTCCACTGATAGCCCCAACCCCACCCATAGTAGGTCAGCAGTGTGATCTTCAAAGTCCACTAAAAATTCTTTTGCACTACTTCAGTAAGCAGGAGGAAAGGACCCTAAGCTATTGTTTCTGAGGCAGCCAGAACAGTGTGCCATTTTTAATCTCTGATACCAATTGCTTTTCCTACAGGCATCTTCACTGGTGGACCTGTTGCCAAAGCAGATCTGCCTTTCAGAGGCTGGCTTTTGCTCACACTCCATGGGCTCATTTGATAAAGAGGCTGACTCCAAACCATGCTTAAGCTTTTGCTTCACGGGCTGTGTTCTGGAGCTGGCTCACAAACTGCCCCTCTAGGGGAGTGGGGGCGGAAAGTGACAATAAAAGGAGAGTTCTGGACCGTGAGTCCCTGCCTGACAGGCTGTCTTTCCCAGAATTCGTGGGAAAGCAAAAATGGATGTTGTGAGCAGGCAAGCGTCTGGTATTGTACTCTTACTGGGCTCTCTCACTGGTAAGACTTCTTAATGGCTGGGCTTGGAAGGAAAGCACCAGAGCTGTGCCCAGAGATAGTGCACACTGAGTGTGATTAGGATAATGTTTTCTTCATTGCTGAAGCAATAGAAGAAAAGATCAGGGCAAATGCATCAGGCTTTCATCTCAGGCACAGGGCAGCAGGAGGAAGCCAGACAGCTACAAAATGGCAGTCCCTCTGATTCAGATGTAATTGAGTTGTTTTGCCCATGGAAAATAGGAAAGAGAAAAATTATATATAATCTCCTCTTCCAAAACAATTAAAAAACAAAACCCAAACCTTGGAGAGATGTATACGGAAATCATGGGGAAAGCATGGATCTATGTAAGACTCATGGGAAATATATGGTATTGTAGTATAAAAGCTAGAAAGTCTAATCCCTTTCCAGATCTGTGTCTCAATTTCTGTGTCATATTAGGAAAGTCATTATCCTGCCCAGTGCCTCAATTTTTTCATTTGTGAACTGGAGATAAGACACCTAATCTATCAACATCAGACACATTCTGTGAGCATCAAATACACTAATGGATCTAAAAGTGTTTGGAAATGTAACTATATGTTATTACATTCATATTAGGTGTTTGATGGTGAGTACATGCAGTATCTAATTGCATGAAATAGAAAATATGAGGGAAAATATCAGAAAAACCTGTGTGTGTATGAATGTCAGGAGTTTAAAATAAGCTTAGAACTCACACTTTGCTAACCACTTCTAAAGCCTTCTTATATTTTTGTTTGTTTTGATTTTTACCTGTTCAGCTTCTCTTAAAAAATGCTAATTACAGACAATGCTTTTCACAAAATGAGACATTTTCTACCTATCTTTTAGAATTCAGTGCATTTTCCAAGAAATGCAAGATTTTTCCTAAGACTGTTCTAAAGGTAGATAAATCCTACATTCCACCTTATGTTTACCTCATCTGCTGGTGGAGGAATAATCAAGAAACAATGCAAGTGCCATTTTTTATATACACACACACACACACTTCTCTGATGATACAAAATCTTCCACATATATGCCCTAAGACTGAGTGGGGTGAAAACCTTACCCTGTGTCTCTTTTCCATACCCACTTGATCTTTCACATAACCTAAATCTCGTTTTGGATTTCTCTTCTTGGAGGTCCTTATCCTTTGCAAATGTCACATGAATTAAGGGCATCATATTAACATTTCTGCCACATTACTGTAATAAGCACATATATATGTGTGTATATATGTGTATATATATATGTGTATATATGTATATACACATATATAAAAATATATAAAATACACACACACACACACACACACACACATATATATATATATATATATTTTTTTTTTTTTAACCAAAAAGAATACCGAAGGGTCACAATCACTTTAATTCTAAGGATTTGGTATAATGTTGGTCTCTTTACTTCTAGTCACTATCATGGTTAATTTTAATCTATGTATCAACCTGACTGGGCCACAGAGTACTGATACTTAGTCAAATATTATTCCTGAAGGGTGTTTTTAGTTGAGATTAGCATTTAAATTTGGGGGTCTGAGTAAAACGGATTGCCTTGTTCAATGTGGGTGAGCCTCATAAAATCAGCTGAAGACCTGAATAGAACAAAAAGACTGACCTTTCTCCAAGTAGTCAAATTAGTTCTCCTCATTTTCCAGCCTGCTAACCCTCAAAGTGCAACTAAACCATCAACTCTCCTGGGTCTTGAGCTTGCCAACTCACCTTGCAGGTCTTGGGATTTGCCAGCTTCTATAGTCACATAAGCCAGTGAGACAATTCCTTACAATAATCAATTACCTATCTCATTTCTCACTCTCTCCCCTCTCTTACTTCCTCATTCTCTCTTCCTATGTGTGTGTGTGTGTGTGTGTGTGTGTATGTATGTATACACACATATACAGACACGTGCACACACACTCACATATATATATAATACATGCATACATTCTACTGGTTCTGTTTCTCTGCAAAACTCAAACATAGTCTGTCACATTTTATACTTCTAAATTCCTTATGAGAAAAGGTTGGTCATTCCTCAATATTCTATCCTTTTTTCTACACTGATTTTCCAGGTTAAAAAAAAAAGAAGTTTCTATGTATGCATGTGGATATATGTATAGATAAGTAGTTCATATACAGAAAATTTTTGCCATTATAGAGGTCTTTATCATATTTAAACCCACACTCCTTTTTTTATGTGCATCTAGAATATTCCTGCCCCTTATTTCTTTTCCTTCACTTTTGATCAGTAATTCTTTTCTTGGATAGTTTGCTGATGTTTTCCATCTACAATATGCTACAAGATTGATGGCCTCAAACCTTCAACTTCAGCTTTTCCTTCTTTTGCAAGTTAGGATTGAGTTTGGGTCAACTCTGGGTCAGAAAGATATTAGGTTAGTCTTTTCAGATTGTGTTTAGATCCATATATCAAGAACACACTAAAATTGAGATGGCTTCCCTTGACTGCCCTCTCAAACCAGTCGACCTTTGAAGATTCTCTTTCCAGTGTGGTTTCCTCTTTGCATTCTGTCTATACAGT
Organism: Mellivora capensis; assembly: GCA_004024625.1. Taxonomy (NCBI): domain Eukaryota; kingdom Metazoa; phylum Chordata; class Mammalia; order Carnivora; family Mustelidae; genus Mellivora; species Mellivora capensis. The sequence goes on from PISX010005483.1 coordinate 72,743, forward strand.
TTATGTTCAAAGTGCTACAGGAAAATCCTATCCTAAAACCTCAAAGCCCCACACATATTTATTTCTTTTTCAGCCCAGAAGACAGAGTGACCCAAATAATTTGGAGGCAATTAGGTAGTGCTGTGTTAGAAAGAACATCATACTGGGAGTCAAACCACCCTTCCGGTACTAGGAAGTACCGGAATTTTCGTACCAGAAATTAATTTTGGACCTGCGTGACTTTCAGAAAATCACTGAACCTCCCTGATGGAGAAAACACTGCCTCCCTCGCAGGAATTGAGGAATGCATGCTATAGGATTTGGAAAATTAATTTGCAAGCTATCAATTAATAACAAAACATTTTAAATTTGTCTTTATTTTCTAAATAAATGATACTTGATTTGTGGTCTCATATCCCCTGTTTCTTGTTTTCACATTAAATAAAAATGACCAGCTTTTATATTCTTGGTGTTGGAGAATGAATGGATTACTGAAATTTCTTAAGTATATCTGCTTCAGTTATCCTCCAAAGTCTAGCTTATGTGGAAATAGATGATGTAATTTCATTGGAATTTTTGGTGAAAATATGACCTGGGAGCTTCATGCCAAGGCTTCTTGTGGTCCCTCCATTTCACATGTCTCCTGGTGGGACTTGTTTGACTCCATCATCTTGGGGCCATTCATGGTGATAAACTAATTGCATGGAGAGGCCCTAAGTTTTCATAGGACAGATGAGGTACATAACATTTGGAAGGGTAAGACATATAATGTAAAGCTGCAAGACTGGAAATTTGACTTAGATGTGCTAAACTTAGAAAACACAGGAATAATAGACAAAATTGTAAAAAAGGGAAGAAGAGTTTAAAAAAAATGATTGGTCATCTGGAGATCTAGGGGTTCTAGTCCAATCTATACCATGAAATAGCAGTGAGATTTTAGGTACATCTTTTAGCTCAGGTCCAGAGTTTTTTTTTAATCAGTCACACACACATACAGAAATGTTTGTACTAGAAGAATATTTAGGGAGTATTCTAGCAGCAACCTGGCTGATTCTGCCCCCTCCTCAAACTTCTGGTTCCCAGCACACTGCCACACTTTCTATATACAGGAAGTAATGATAACTCCATCTTCCTCTTTGTCTCTCATATCCCAACTTCCAGCTCAGTTTATGTGAGGACTGAAAAAATGGTCTCCTGCTGCATATTATCATATATTCACACTGATGATTCACAACAAAAAGTACAGTGTCCACCTTAACGAAGCCGATCCTATTGCTGCCTTTTAAAGGTTTATTGGTTACAATCCAGGAATCTATTTGGATATAAGCTGGATCCTATCAATAATTAAGATACAATTATTAAGATCAATAATAACTTCCATTATTAAATGCTTATTATACTCAGCACATTGCATAGCCATCCCACTGAAATTCCACAACAGTGTTTATTCTTTTTAAGATTTTATTTATTTATTTTATAGACAGAGATCACAAGTAGGCAGAGAAGCAGGCAGAGAGAGAGGAAGGGAAGCAGGCTCCCCGCCAAGCAGAGAGCCCGATGCGGGGCTTGATCCCAGGAGTCTGGGATCTTGACTGGAGCCGAAGGCAGAGGCTTTAACCCACGGAGCCACCCAGGCAGCCGCACAAGTGTTTATAAAGCAAGTACTATCTCTGTGTTGGCAATGAGGACCCTGACATTTAACAACAGTCAGATCAGACAGGGGGTGAGCAGTAAGGCTGGAAAACAGACCTCGTTTGAGAAGGCTGTCCGGATGGATTACCCTGTGATCACAGGAATCCAAGCCCAACACTCACATTCACAGGAAAGCCAACGTATTCATAGTTTTCTTCTTGATGCATTGTATTTCTTTAGGAGAGCCACTCACATTTACTTCTCTTCAGTTTCTCTCCCTTTGAAATAGGGACACTACAGTTCATATGAACCTCACATGGGCATTGTGAAGGTAATGCGTTGACATGGCAATCAGACTAACATCAGAGGGATTGCCGAGTTTTCTTTATTGTGTCACTGCCAGTCTTTGGCTTGATTCTGAATGGATTTCCAATCACCTTTTAGGAGTTATTTTAAATATCTCAGAAGGACAAATGGCCGAAAAGAGACACAATGTCAGCTATACACAGAGTGATCCTGCATGAGCAGAGGATGGTCAATAATTTTCAATGCTTGGCAATTAGAAAATAAATTAATGTAAAGAAAGATAAGAAAACATAGAATTCTACTGAGGGATTGTATGAGAGACCTGTTCATGGTTTTAGTGTTTTCTACCTTACAGATGAGCCATCCTCTTAAGAGATACACAGGTTGTAAATAAACACTGAAAAAAAAAAAATCACCCTGGAAAAGAGGTCATTTCCAAAAGAAGAGGAAATTAAAAAATTAAATTAATGAAAAAAAAACTATTAAATATTCTCTTTAATCATTCAAACCCTTGTTGTCAGACATCTATGCCCTGTGTCTGGAATATTCTCTCTTTCCCTACTCACAGACTTTCACTTGCCTGTAAAAATTCTCTTGAAATCCTTCTTGATTATAAGAGTATTTTAGCTTTACTGCAAAGAAATAGGGAATTTCTTGATCAGTTTACTAAGAATATATCAATGCCAGTTTCATTGAATATATAAGTTCATTATTATTATAATATCAGTGTGTGTGTATGTGTGTGTATTGAATATATATATCCTAAGACTTATTTTGGATTATAGGACAAAACATGATTGGATTTTAGCCAATATGCTGGCTAGAGACACATGATATTTATCTGCTTGATCTTTATGCATAGATTGCCTTTCTCAACCCACTGCAAGTGTCTTCAAGTGTTTGGATGTGAGCCATCATAACCTTATTCTGTAGCTCCAAGACCCATTGGCTTAACTGCTTGAACCAGCCAATCCAGTCCCTACATTTCTTTATGGTAGTAGTTCTCAACTCTGGTTGCTTATTAAAATCTCCAAGGATTCTAATCAGTAGAGAGAGGGTTTCATGCCAGAGCAACGGCAGAGCTCAGACATCAGCATTTGTTTTTAAAGCTCCCTAGATAAATCTATTGTGTAGCTAGGGTTGAAAAACATGCATTACTGTTGTCAGTGATTATCTGATTCCACTCTTACTAACTCTGTAACCCCACTCCTGCTATCTACAGTAGCATCTCTCACTCTAAGCTGTTTATTGGCATCATTGCATGGATCATCTCTTTCTGATATCTAACCTTACTTCAGCAATTGCCATGCTGGGAAGGAGAAGGGCTCTGTCCTTCTGTATTAGGATTATTTATTAAACCACATACAGTGGGGCTTGGACTTCCATTTCTTTCTTTACTTTTTAATCATTCATGGTATCACTTCTCTATTATTTGGAGCTACTTGTTTAACTTATTTAGACAGTGGTTGTGTATGTCTTCCCTGAAGGACTAGGTCACCAAATGCCTTAATTAATACCATATAACATTCCACTCAAATCATTCCTCATCCCTGATATTCAATGAATGTGCCTATAGCAAGATGCATACCACCTTAATTTTCCCTTGATTTTCTCAGCTAATACATTTCCCAAGAGGAAAGGACCCTTACTTCCTATACGTCTTCTTATTCCATTGTCCCAGTTCCAGCACTGATCATTTACCACAATATACCATAGCCATCTTTGCTAGTAGGTTTATCTGGTTTTCATGCAATCAGAACCTCCAACAATTAACTCTGACAATGCCCAATTCCAGCTGGCAAACCCCTTTCCCAGTCCCCTGGGAATCCTAGATATAAATATTTATATGAATATGTTCAGTTCCGTTTTCATGTTCACACGAATCAAGGCCTTGGAGGACAGTTGCTAGAACTTTATAAACATTCTCAATACATATTTAATGAATGAATGGAGAAGTCAGTGAACAGTACCTAATACAGACCAATCAGCAAGCAAAAGCCTCAGACATTATTCATCATGACACTCATAAAAGTGGTGCTGGGATTTATGGGGTGCCTGGGTGGCTCAGTGGGTTAAAGCCTCTGTATTCAGCTCAGGTCACGATCCCAGGGTCCTGGGATCGAGCCCCACATTGGGCTCTCTGCTCAGCAGGGAGCCTACTTCCCCCATCCCTCTGCCTGCCTCTGCCTACTTGTGATCTCTGTCTGTCGAATAAATAAATAAATAAATAAATAAATAAAGTCAGTCTTTGAAAATGGTGCTGGGATTTCTGAAGAATAGGAATAAGATTTCATATCCCCTTTGCTTTCTTTTATAAGTTCATACTGTTTTCTTATCCAGTAAGTCAAGGAGATGCTGACCCAGGACCTTTCAGAGAGATGTGGTCCCTGCTGGCCAAATCAGGGAAAACAGGATCACATGCTCACTTGGAACCCTGTCTCCTGCACTGACTGGTTACAATAATCAAAGCTACTGTGACATGTAAGCAACAAATTAGACATCAATGCCATGGCTCAGTGAACAGAAGCAGATATTCACCCTCAAATGTGTAAACCCATTTAGCTATAATATCTAACTGCCTCAGCTAGAGTTAAGTCCCTGACGAGTTAAAAGGATGCCTGACAGGTATGCCTGTTCCCCCTTGGGAAGAAGATAAGACGGGGGCAGGTGGGAAAGATAAGGAACTGGAGGGGGGAAAATTGGGTCCTTTGGGATATCATTTACAAGCTGTTTACTAAAAAATTTAACATGTGAGCATGCTGTGCTGAGTGGCATTATCTTCCGTTCGTGTTCAGCATCTGGCCATTCTCCCTCCCCTTTACTCGCTATCCCCCATCTTCATTGCTGTCTGACTTCCATGGGAAATAACCATCTTCCTTCCCAAAGACCCGTTAAAAATTGGTAATGCAAAAAAAAAAAAAAATTGGTAATGCAAGGGAGCAGTCAGACTAGCCTGTCGGCCACTCATTCCTTATGAATCATCTGGCGATTTTTTAGTTTGACAATTGCACCTCATATATTTTAATATTGGTTTTGAAAGAAGAAAGCGGAGAACTTGTATTTCTTTACAGCTCCCTGTAATTTCAACTTGCTCTTTACTTATGTATGAAGTCGACTTGGGTGGAAAGGTTAGAGGCAGATGAATTTCTAGTTTCAGAGCCTAGGAAAGGCCAATAAAATGTGCAATAATCTTAATGCTAAGGTTTCATGGCGCTGAAAGTATGTTTTATATTCATGGATGACACTCCTTGAAAATGATGACAGGGACCTCATATTTTTAAGGATTTTTTCCCTTTGATTTCCTTTCTATATCTTAAGCCCTGCTTAAAATTACTTAGACAAGTATTAAAAACAAACCCAAACAAATAAGAACCCATCATGATTTAAAAGATTTTCTAATACTGTCAGATCCAACAAGCAAGGGATCTGTTTGTTTGATTTTAGTCTTTCCTGGTGCAATCAGAAAAGAGAAGACTACTTTACTAACCCCAAATGTAATTTACCAGACTTCCTACCTATAAACTCTGCTTTTAAAAAAATTCATGAATCTGCTTTTTAAAGACTTCTATGCACAATAAAATGATGAGATTAGAAATGATGACAGACACAGTACATGGATTAGTACATGGATGTCATAGGTTAAAATGAAACATCATATGACAATAGTTAATTATTCAAATTTTTAGACTCACCATGATATTGGGATGAAACTTTGATTATCCCTTCTTTTCTTTCCACTACCCACAGGTCAAGAGAGAGATCAGGAAGAAAGGGAAGGGAAAAAGTGAAGAGGCAGGATGTATTTTCAAACATGAATTTTGGGAACCGCTAGATTATATCTACCCTGAAATTTCTGTTCTACTTTATTCTAGAAGTTTACATCTTATTCAGTACCAACAATTGTACTTATCACGGCACTACAAAGCATCAAAATAATAGCATATTTTTATGGAGACTCACAGTTTTCAAAGTACTCTCCTTTATATTATTTTATTTTAACAACACCCTTGAATCATAACATTCTATAGTTAGAAGGGCCCTCCTATACCATTACCTCTAAAAGAGTTTCTAAAATTATGATCTAGTCTTTAATTTTGGAGAATTTACCATATTATAAGACAAACAACTCCATTAAAATTTTTTTTCTTTATAATGAAAAAGTAGCACTTGTCCATTTTTGAAAGTTTAGAAATTATAGATTAAATAATAAAAGCGAAAACACTTTTAAATTTGCCCCCAAGAATTAAATGCTTTTAAAAGTTTAAAACTTTAAAGTTTTTAAAACTTTAAAGTTTTGGTATACTCCCATGCTGTGTCTTTCATCTATGCAAATGTCATTAATTGGGAATGAATTATTACCGTAAGAGCTAACACATATATAACCATACTTGTTGATCTGTGAAGTAGAAGTTGATCCCTAGGCAGAGACTGATTATTGAATAGCAACAAGGGACCACGAGCAAGGTGGCGAGGACCAGGGTTGAGAGGAGAGGGCAGGGTTTGGGGGCAGGAACTGTGGAGGCCAAGAGATGTAGTGGAAGGTCAAGTACAATGCAGTATTAAGTCCCCTCTGTAACCATACCTCACCCCAGCTCACCCCCACACATGCTGCCTTATCTCCAGTGAATTCAGTAAAAACTCATAAATTGCTTGGTGTGAGTGGATATTTTATGGAAACTGATAAAAAGATGGAATATATTACCTGTGGTGATGAAGCCTGAAAATGATATAATTCATAAATTTAGGTGCTGCATCAGGAGGAGTGCTTGAGCCCTTGGGAAGGAGCAGAAATTTGGGGGAATAATTTACAGTTCCCTAAATCATGACTAAAGAGTAGAGATCAAGCTTTTAACTATTTCTCAGAGCCAATGTGGTCTGGGATGACCTTAGAGTAATATATGGAATTATGAGATGACTTTATAAAACATTGTTCAAATGGTCTTATGTTTGTTTTTTGTCTTTCACTTTCATACAATATTATTTATCTTGTAATTACACACTTTATAATTTTTAAAGTGTATTGCATTTGACATACTTCTTTTTTAAGTCTTTAAATTCTAGTTAACATACATTATATTAGTTTCAGGTGTATAATTTAGTGATTCAATACTTTTTATACATCACCTCGTGCTCACCACAGGACGTGGACTCTCAATCCCCGTCCCCCTCCCCTCTGGTAACCAACCATCAGTTTCTTCTCTATATTGAAATCTGTTTCTTGGTCCTCTCTCATTTTCCCTTTGCTTTTTTTTTTTTTTTTTTGCTTCTTAAATTCCACATATGAGTGAAATCATATGGTATTTGTCTTTCTCTAAGTTATTTTGCTTAGAATTATACTCACTATCTCCATCTCTGTTGTTGCAAGTTGCAAGATTTCATTATTTTTTGGAGCTGAGTAATATTCCATTATATATATGAGTAATATTCCATTTATATAAATATGTAACATCCATTTATATATGAGTAATATGTTATATATACATATGTGTGTGTATACACACATATGTATATGTGTGTGTTTATAAAATCTTCTTTATCCATTCATTAGTTGATAGACACTTGGCCTATTTCCATACTTTGGCCATTTTAGATAATGCTTCTATAAACATCGGGTGCATATATCCCTTTGAATTGGTATTTTTGTATTCTTTGGTACTACCTAGTAGTACAATTACTGGATGATAGGGTAGTTCTATTTTTAACTTTTTTGAGGAACCTCCTCAAAACATCCGTAATGTTTTCCAGAGTGGCTGCACTGGTTTGCGTTCCCACCAACAGTGCAGGAGGGTTCCCCTTTCTCCACATCCTTGCTGGCACCTGTTTCTTGTGTTATTGACTTTAGCCATTCTGACTCACTGTAGTTTTGATTTGCATCTCCCTGATGAAGAGTGATGCTGAGCATCTTTTCATGTGTCTGTTGGCATCTGGGTGTCTTCTTTGGAAAAAATCTCTATTTATGTCTTCTGCCCATTTTTAAATTGGATTATTTGGGGGGGGGAGTGTTGAGTTGTATCAGCTCTTTATATATTTTGGATATTAACTCTTCATCAGATATCTACTTTGCAAATATCTTATCCCACCCATAGGTTGCTTTTTAGTTTTGTTGATTGTTTCCTTTGCTGTGCAGATGCTTTTTCTTTTGATGAAGTCTCAATAGCTTATTCTGGCTTTTGTTTCCCTTGGCTCCAGAATCATATCTAGAAAGAAGCTGCTATGGCTGATGTCAAAGAGGTTACTGCCAGTGTTCTCTTCTAGGAGTTTTATGTTTTCAGGTCTCATATTTAGGTATTTCATCCATTTTGAACTATTTTTGTGTATAGTATAAGAAAGTGGTCCAGTTCTCCCAAACCATTTGTTGAGGTAACTTTTTCCCATTGAATATTCTTTCCTGCACTGTTGAAAATTAATTGACCATATAATTGTGGACTAATTTCTGGGTTTTCTATTATGTTCCATTGATCTATGTGTCTATTGTGCCTGTACCATACTGTTTTGATCACAAAGCTTTGTAATGTAACTTGAAGTCAGGAATTCTGATGTCTTCAGCTCTTTTTATCTTTTTCAAGATTGCTTTGGCTGTTTGGCATCTTTTGTGGTTCCATACAAATTTAAGATTGTTTATTCTAGCTCTGTGAAAAATACTGTTTATATTTTTATGGGGATTGCATTAAGTATGTAAAGTTATTTGGGTAGTATAGACATTCTAATATTTTTTCTTTCAACCTATGAACATGGGAATGCTTTTCTATTTCTTTGTGGCATCAATTTTTTTCATCAGTGTTTTATAGTTTTCAGAGCACAGGTCTTTCATCTCATTAATTAGGTTTATTCCCAGGGATCTTACTGTTTTTGGGTGAAGTTGTATGTGGTATTGATTCCTTAATTTCTCTTGCTGCTGCTATATGTATACATATTGATGTATAGAAATGCAACATTTCTGAACATTGATTTTATATCTTATGACTTTACTGAATTTATCAGTTGTAGCAGTTTTCTATAGAGTGCCAAGTCATCTGCAAACAGTTTGACATACTTACATAAGCATATATGTTTTATAGAGAGAGATATATATATGTATACATCACTAATATGTGATCACTTTCTCATTTTTACCATTTCAAATGTGTAACTGGTATTCATGTATATAAAATTCAAAAATTAAACAGCACTTCTGTTGATTTCCTTGAAAACTATCTCTAGATGTGAAATGTTTGGTTCAAATGTCAAGCATTTTTTTTGTTTTGTTTTTTAATATGTATTGCAATGTTAAAAAAAGTGCATCAGTGAATTTGCAATTCTATCAGGAAGTTATGAGACTACCCAGGACCCATTCCCCATTCCATAAGTTAAATTTCATCCACCTATACAGTGTGTTGAAACATTTTTGAATTTTGATCTTTTATCAATTGTATTAGGAGTCCAAATGGGTTTGGTAAATCAAAATACACATGCCATTTGTTTCATTTACGACAACAACTACAAAAAAAAAGTTAAGCGAGGTAAAATATAGTCAGAGTCTTTTGGAAAACTAAATGAAAATTCCATCCAGGAAAATAATCATTGACTTAAGAGCACTTTTAAAATTTGATCCACCTGGGTCAAATTTGACACCTGGGTGACTCAGTCGGTTAAGCGACTGTCTTCAGCTCAGGTCATGATCCTGGAGTCCCAGGACCGAGTCCCACATCAGGCTCCCAGCTCCATGGGGAGTCGGCTTCTCCCTCTGACCTTCTCCCTTCTCATGCTCTCTCTCTCTCTCTCAAATAAATAAATAAATAATCTTTTAAAAAATAAATTTGATCCATCAATCTCTACCTCATGTATATTTGTACTGTACTTTTATAGTCATTACAATCTAATTATTGCCATTTCTGTCTACTGCACTGTGATCTACCTGTTCAGCTGTATATTTCCCATTACCCACCATGCACTGTGAAACAATATAAATTTGTATAATGTTCTGAGGGGAAGATGATTTACTATGTCAATAGAAACAGGGACAGGTACCATAGAAGATGTTTCAGGGAGGAAGTAACATCTAATGGTTTGACAAATCAATTGTAGCTCCCTGCACAGGAATAGGTCTAAAGGGAATTCCAGAAATGGGAAACATTAACTTCAAAAAGCACAGAGATATAAAGTAGGTTGGTATGTAGCAAAGACATAAGAAATGGTTTGGTTTAACTAAAGCACAGTGTTAGGGGTAGAGAGGAGGGATCTGGAAAAATAAAACCGTACAATCTCCTTAGTGTCCTCAGGATAGAAGTTGACTTAACCTTTGCTAAACTTAGTAGGCTTCTCAGGCTGCCATTAATTCAGACTGCATAAGGCTCTTAAAGTAAGAGATTCATAATTAACTTCTGAGGAACAACAACTAAAGAATTTGAACTGAGAAGGATTGAAAGGAAAATTGAGTTCCCTTTACCTTATCTGCTACTTATCTAAGCCTTGTAATCATTGTTTAGGCCGTCTTGGACCTTTGCTCCCCATGGCTCTCTTCTTTTGAAAAAAATGGGTTTTTACCTTCATCTTCCAGCTGTCTGAGCTGCTAGACAGAGTATATTCTGGGACAATATTTGGGGTGCACCAAAATTGAGAGTATTGGGCTGTTTCATAAGGTAGATCCAGTTATCCAAGTTAGTTGTCCAGGGACAGACAGGTGAATCTGATCCTACCTACACAGGTACTGTTAGTCAGAGGTCAGGATGAGAGGTAGAAGATGGAAATCAGGACTGAATCTAACTGCTAGCTGTAGATAGCATTGAGAGTGTCCAGACAGTTGTAGGGATGGGCAGCAGAATTTCAGGAAGGTTTGTTTAAGTTCAGGTAGAGCTCCATTCATATTCCAAGATTATAGGGCTCAGATGCAGAATATGGGGCATGAGAAACTGGCATGAACAAGGTGGCAAAAAATGAGCAGGAAATGTACTTTTTCAACCAACTAATCTGCAATTTACTGCAAGGTTCTGGTCTTGGTAGGAAACTGAAGTCTCCCCTGAAACTATGTAAGGGAACAAATTAAATGGATTGGGACAACACAGTAGTTTGATTCCCATGTGGTGGCCCAAAGATAGAGGGCTTAAAGCTATGGACTCACCCACTCATGAGAAAGGCTCTCCTAATTTCTGTCCAGGCTTAGCCATCATTGTTTTGAGGACTGAGTAGAATCACATTAGTTGTGTGGTAATTTGAGATACCTGGAGGCTGATATCCATTAGATCTGGGGCAAGTGTAGGTTGAATTCCTTGATGAAGCTCCTCTCCCTACTATTGTGAATTCTTTTGTGACAGCATCTGGGGTGAAACATTGCCAAACATTGTGCCAAGAGCCCTTTCAATGGGTCATAAAAATGCTATAAAAACATGAAAATTGCTGCCATAAAAAAAAGAGTTATAGAAAAACAGGGAACCTACTAAATTCAGAGGCTAAGAAATACTGAGAAATGAAAACTGTCCCACGTATTCCAAGGAGTTTGTGGGTACAGCATCCCCAAAGCCATCTACATAGGCAAGGATTATTTGTGTTCGCAATATACTTCTGAAAATCTTTCAGCATTCTGCCATTAAGTATGTGGTCACATGGCTTTCCTTGGGATTCACCCTTTACTTGAGTCTCTTCTCAGTTTTGTTGGGTAAATTCAATAGTGTGAATGTCTTCTGCTGTGTTTCTACTTTGAAAGGACCAACAAAAGCCCCTAATGGGATAAAGTGTTTACATCACTTTGATGCCTGGGAAAAATGATGCCATATTACATACATAGTTCATGATGAATCATCAATTTGCTTGTTGATATAAAAAGTTTGTTTGAAATATTCCTTACTAATAAATCCTAGAATTAAACTTCCTTCCTGGCAACTGCACCTTTGCTTTCATTTCCAGTGTTTGTTTTTCCAATAAAATTCCTGGATATCCATTAACACTGGTAATTTGGGATAACGTGTGCAGAGGGAATTCATTTTCCATATGCCTTTTGAGCAGATGTGGCTATATTGAGATACAGTAAGTACTATTCATATCTCTGTTCTGAACATGCTTAAGCAATAGTCATAAACACATTAAATAACACCATCCCAAGCACTAAGAGCCTCTGTCTGCCAGCTGGGTGAGCCCTTTCTATATGTCATTTTGATGTAATGCACTCCCATTTCTGCTGTTATTAGATGCAAAGTATTCGAAAAGATGTTAGATTGAATTGAAATCTGATTACATCTGGGTTTGGGTTTTTGAGATATTGCCTCTTTTCCTAAGATACACTGTTCTGTTTTCTTTTTAATCTCACAAATACATACATACATTCACACCCTTTCATTTCTACCTTCTCTTCCCTACATTCATGGATCATATGGGATTTCTGATTTTTTTTTTAAATGTAATCAAGATATAGAAATGATGAAGCAGTATATCATAGATTCCAATGTAGACAAAGCAAAAAATAAAGAAAGGCAAAGAAAGGAAGGGGAAAAAAAAGAAAAGAAACATTTAGCCTCTGATCTATCATAGGTTAATGGTCTGCTGCACATGGGATAAAAATCCATATATAGTGTTTTTTTGTACATCATTAAGTTATAAAGCTGGAAGTCATTTAAGAACATTTCTATAATCATAAATTGCTTCTTATTGTATTTGTTTTACTTATAGAAGCACCTTTCATGGGGAAACAAATCAATAGGAACACATTTGATTACTTCTCACAATTGCTTTATAGTTTGGAAGACAAAATGGGGTGGTTCAGTGTTGGTTACATAAGACTGTGTGGACTGAGGCCATAGGATTCTTTTTCTTCTCTCCTTCTTTTTTTAAAAAGATTTTATTTATTATTTATTTGACAGACAGAGATCACAAGTAGATAGAGAGCAGGCAGAGAGAGAGGAAGGGAAGCAGGCTCCCTGCTGAGCAGAGAACCCAATGCGGGACTCAATTCCAGGACCCTGGAATCATGACTTGAGCTGAAAGCAGAGGCTTTAACCCACTGAGCCACCCAGGCACCCCTATAGGATTATTTCATAGTTATTCTCTTAGATTTTCTCCTTGAAAAGTCACATCTATTTATGAATACTGTATCATAATTAAAATGTAATTTATATCAGGATAATATTCTTTACTGTACCTTCTAAAATGATCAAATCATATCATCAATGCAAAATTTTTATTTCTCAAATGAGCCTTCAAGGATAAAACAGAGAAATTGCATTTTAGCCAGTATAAGGATGGTCTCTTCTCCATAGGGAGTTGCAATCTGAAATATTCAACATGATGAAATGTGTACCACACAGGGAGACTACACAGCTAAACCAGCACCAAGACAGAACCAAACAAGAAGCATTACCTTGGCTAATTGGGCACAGTTCAGAGTTGGTCTCAGGACTTTTGTTTATTCAATCCCCAAAGTTAACCAGACCCAATGGAACACATTTAGCTAGCCAAATTTACAGGAATCATATATGTAAACAAGAACGCCAATGGTTTACCTACAATGGTGCTGAAGAGGAAAAATTTTACTCTCTGCTTCAAGATGCTTCTAGCTGGTCTAAGAATTAAATTGGCATGAGGCAGATTAAGAGGAGGAAAAAACAATGTTTAATTACATGCATAGGGAGGCCTAATAAAAAATTAAGATGCAAAGAAATGATCAAAGCATGTAGTTTTTATGTTTTAGGCAAAGAAAAACAAATCTTTGAGGAATCGGCAAGACAAAGAAAAGTTATGTTTGGGAGCTTCAAATAATAAGGAATTCTAAGCAGAATTTGAGCTGTTAGTAAATCAGTAAACATACAAGTTTTGTTTATATATAACCTTCTGGCCCTGAATTCTCTAGCTCTGGTGATAAAGCTATGTCTTTACCTTCTGGTATAGAGAAGACAGCTTTTGTGCAGATTCATTTCTTCCTTTCTGGAGGAAAACGTGGGTCAGGATATTCTTGCAGTAGCTCTTTTTTTTTTTTTTTTTCTTCTTCTACTTACATTGTATTTTAAATTGTATAAAAGTTTTCTTTAAACCTGAATCACCTCAAATTGGTCAGTAGGTCTTTTTTTTTTTTTTTTTAAATTTTTACTGAGACCAAATAGTTACAGCCACAGCACACTTGAGAGAATTGTGATATCTGAGAATCCCTCCACACTGGACAGCATCCAATTAAAGTACCAGTGTAGCTCTCATTTATCAATGAGAATATTTTATTCAAGATCCCAAAACAAAGTTGAGGAGTTAAGTTGGGTTTGAATTGAAGAACAAGGCCAAGTTAAATCTGGAAACAAAGTTTTCGCTTGGTGGAAGTTGAAATCCACGTATACATTCTAATCAAAGACCTGTCCCATGTAGAAATTTTCAAGTTTTTAAGAGTCTACCAGGCCAAACCGTTGGTTTTGCTGCTTTTGCTTTGCTTTTCCCCTTCCCTTTTTCTCGCTTTGCCTTCAGCCTTTTCCTTTGTCTCTGGTTCATCCATATGGGGTACTGTCCATGCTGGTCTAGAAGACTCTTTTTGTTTCTCTTAATTTCAGTCTCCATTTTCATGAATCTTTTTCATCTTGTACCACACACTGAGTTTTCTCTTGACAATGTTGGGTACCACCACGGTTGCTATCTCTTGAACATTTTTCATTAAAACATCACTATCTGCTTTAAGAATACTTTTAAGTTGGCTGAGTTCCTTTGGGGTATTCTTTTTTCTCTTTTCTGCACGCATCTTCCTCTTCCACTTACTCCATAAGCTTTTAGCCATATTTTACCTGGAAAGCGGGAAACTCACCGACAACACTCAGGCATTAGCTGTTTCTTAAGTACCTTTAATTCAAAATAATCAATACACCAAAGTGACACATTTTGGGGTGACCTTTCTTTGTCCCATCTAATAGTGATATTACTTTTTAAAGGCTATAGTAGTCATGATTTTCAGCACGTGCACACACACACAAACACGTTTATGTATGTATATATACATATATATATATACATATATACATATGTATGTATGTATTTCCCATATACATATAGGGGAAATCAAATAAACAATTAAAAATTTGACCAGTGAGCTTAGATCTAGAGCAAAGTGGGGTAGATAATGTTTTAAAGAGTTTAGTGTCCCGAAACACACAGGTTACACATTTTTAGTCCCTTGGTTTACATCCACAGATGGCCAATCTCTTCCATGAATATTGAAATTTCCTACATTATGTTTTCTCTCTCAATTTCTCTATTTAGTTCTTTTGAAGTAGTGGGAGGACACCATACCATGTCTCTATAGTACCTACTTAGTGTAAATACTTTCACTCTTCCTCACCTACTCAGGTAAGTTGTATAGTCATCAAGTCCCTTCTCATCTTTAAAAAATGTGAATCCCTATACTTCCCACTCTGCTTCTGCCTCTTAGCATTTCATCCTGGAAAATTTCAATAATATCCTACAGGATTTCCCTGCATTCAATCTCTTTCCTATGACTCTTGTACTTTTCAAATAACTCTGCATATGGACACCCAATAAATTTTCCTAGAAGAATAGACTTCACCCACCTATTTGTATCTTTCAAATTTTGATAGTTCTCAATCTATGAAGTCCAGATTCCTCGATTCAGCCTTAAAAATCTACATCCAACTTATCTGTAAAAAATCATTTGCCATAGTTTTCCAATAAAAAAAAACCTCTTTTCTCTCAGTCCTCCATCATATCATTCTGTTTTTCATTTTACCCTTTCTTAATAATGAATCTTTTGTTCTTTTTTTAAAAATCACTATATATCTAATCTTATTCAATATTTGAAGACTAGATGAAGTCTTATATTTTAATTATCACCATTCTCTGACTTCCTATGTCATGTTCTGGACATTCATTCTTATCCAGAAGTTTTGTTTATGAATGTCTGTTCCCAAAACTAGAACACAATTCCTAGGTGATTTATGCTTTATTTAATTTCTGCCAAATTGGTATGGCCACGGCAATGAATACACATTATTGATAACTCATGATAAATACACTTTAAAAAGCCTTCTCCCATTTGACTTAGCTAGTGCTGACTGTCCCATGTGATTTAAGTTCAGGGGAAAAAAAGTGATTTTGTCATTTTATGTCATGTCATATACACTTAATAGTTTACTAAGTGATTTTCAGTGACAAGTATAATGAGAACAACCTCTCCCTGATTTTAAAAAACAAACAAACAAAAAACCAAAAACTCTCCAAAACAGGAAGCAATTTTGAAAACAAAGGTGGCAAGAATTCATTTATCTCGCTATTTTCTGACAAATTATAATGAGTCACTCAGCATTTCTCATTTCTAAAGCTGCACCTACATTGAGCTGTAACCTACACTGACTTGTCCCTTTTGACTCAGGGCTTGATTTTCTATTATGTCTCCCAACAGTTCTACTCTATGACTTGCCCAAAAGCATTGTCCTATTGTGCACAGACTAAATGCTTCAAGATTTTCTCTCTGACTTCCTCACCCAGCTTTGGTCTGAGGACTAAGTATCAGAAAAGAAAAGGACTTTCTGTTCCTAAAGTTCAATAAACTGACCCATGGGTGCTTCTTGCCTTTGTCATGTTTGGGGGTTTTCTGGTGAGCATACAGCATGGAGTGATTTGCCTTAATAAGCAGCAGTTTGGAACAGCTAAAAAATGTGTGGGCTTTAAAACCATTCAGAATTTTTTTTTGTTTTATTTTCTTTATTTTCTTTATTTTTTTAAAGATTTCATTTATTTTAATTTGACATGCAGAGATCACAAGCAGGCAGAGAAGCAGGCAGAGAGAGGAGGAAGCAGGCTCCCTGCTGAGCAGAGAGCCTGATGTGGGGCTCCATCCCAGGACCCCGGGATCATAACCTGAGCCTAAGGCAGAGGCTTAACCCACTGAGCCACCCAGGTGCCCCTTTTGTTTTATTTTTTAAAGATTTTATTTATTTGACACAGAGAGAGAGAAAGAGAGAGAGAGAGAGAGAGAGAGAGACACCACAAGAGAGGGAACACAAGCACAGGAAATGGGAGAGGGAGAAGCAGGCTTCCCACAGAGCAGGGAGCCTATTTTTGGGCTCCATCCCAGGACCCTGGGATCATGCCCTGAGCTGAAGGCAGAAGCTTAACAACTGAGCTACCCAGGCACCCCAAAACTATTCAGAATTTTGGATCGCAGGTCCATCACAATCTATGTGACCTTGAACAAATTATTCAGATTATCTTATCTCGTATAGTTGAGAGGAGTGAGAAAAATGATTAAATGTCACTGTGTGTCAAGCATACTATAGGGATTAAGGTTATAGTTTTGAAAACAAAGAGCAGTGTATAAATCATGACTCCCCCACTAATTAGGGTTCTGACCACCTTCCCGAACAGTAAAATGAGGAATAATAGCACTTATCTCATATGCATGTTATGAAGGTTGAATGAGTTAATGCACATAAAATGCTTAGAATTGTGCCTGCCAAATATAAGTGGGTAAATGTTCAAGAAGGGTCAGATATTATTATTGAGAGGACCGAATGAATCAGAAGACATGTGGAGTCTGGAGAGCTGTGATGATCTGTAAATACCACCCCCCACACACTACCATAAATGCACTTTTCCTCCATTGGTCCTATTGTCAGAACACAAGAATTTATGAAGTTAGACTTCTAGTTCTTGTAGAGAATCACCAGGGTCCCTGCCTCTTACACCTCCTGTTCTCAAATTTGGAGGCCCCTGACCCATCAATGGACACTAAGCCACATGCCATAGGGGATCCAGCTTTTGTGTGACCTGAAACTTACACGAGTTTGGTAGCCCTTTTTGAGAAGGAGACCACAAAATTGCTAATGTGAAGTCAAGTACAAAGATGAATATAAAGAGAACGGTACTGCAACAAATTACATATTTAAAATATATTAGCCATTCTGACAGGTGTGAGGTGATATCTCACTGTAGTTTTGATTTTTATTTCCCTGATGATAAGTGATGGTGAGCATCTTTTCATGTGTCTGTTGGCCATCTGGATGTCTTCTTTGGAGAAAGGACTGTTCATGTCTTCTGCCCATTTTTAATTGGATTATTTGTTTTCTGGGTATTGAGTTGTATAAGATTTTTAAAATATATTTTGGACACTAACCCTTTATTGGATATGTCATTTGCAAATATCTTCTCCCATTCTGTAGGCTGCCTTTTAGTTTTGTGGATGGTTTCCTTTGCTGTGCAGAAGCTATTTATTTTTATATAGTCCCAATGGTTTACTTTTGCTTTTATTTCCCTTGTCACAGGAGACAAATATAGAAAAATGTTGCTATGGGGGATGTCAGAGAAATTACTATCTGTGTTCTCTTCTAGGGTTTTTACCATTTTGGATCTCACATTTAGGCCTTTAATACGTTCTGAATTTATGTTTGTGTGTGGTGTAAGCAAGCGGTCCAGTTTCATTCATTTGCATGTTGTTGTCATTTTCCCAATACCCTTTGTTGAAGAGACTTTCTTTTTACCATTGCATATTCTTGCCTATTTTGGCAAACGTATGATTATGGGTTTGTTTCTAGGCTTTCTATCCCATTCTATTGACCTAGATGTCTATTTTTGTGCCAGAGCCATACTGCTTCGATGACTACAGCTCTGTAGTATAACATGAGATCTGGAATTGTAATGCCTTCAGCTTTGCTTTTCTTTTTCAAAACTGCTTTGGCTACTCAGGGTCTCTTGTGGTTCCGTACAAATTTTAGGATTATTCTAGCTCTGTGAAAAATATTTTTGGTATTTTGATAGGGATTGCATAAATCTGTAGATTGCTTTGGATAGTATGGACATTTTAACAATATTTGTCCTTCCCATCTATGAGTATGGAATGCCTTTCTATGGCTTTGTGTTATCTTCAATTTATTTCATCAGTGTTTTATAACTTTCAGAGTACAGATCCTTTGCCTTCTTGGTTAAATTTATTCCTAGCCATTTTGTTATTTTTGGTGAAATTGTAAATAGGGCTGCTTTCTTTGTTTCTCTTTCTCTTTCTTCATATAGAAATGCAAGAAATTGCAAGTGTTGGTGAGGATGTGGAGAAAAATGAAAAACTGTACACTGTTGGTGGGCCACTGTGGAAAAAAGCATGGAGGTCCCTCAAAAAACTAAAAATAGAGCTACCCTAGGATCTAGGAATTGCACTACTGTGGATTTATCAAAATAAAAAAAAAAAACACTAATTCAAAGGGATACATGTAGCCCTGTGTTTATAGCAGCATTATTTACAATATCCAAGAAATGGAAACAGCCCAAGGGCCTATCAATTAATGAATGGGGAAGGAAGAGGTGATATGTATGTATCTATCTATCTATCTATCTATCTGATGACATATTACCCAGCCATAAAAAAGAATGAACTCTTGCAATTTGCAACAACATATATGGAGCTAAAGAGTATAATGCTAAGCAAAATAAGTCAGAGAAAGATAAATACCATATGATTTCATTCATATATGGAATTTAAGGAACAAAACAAATGAACATAAGGGAAAAAAGAGAGAGAGAGAAACCAAGAAACAGACTTTTAACTATAGAGAACAAGCTGGAGGTTACCAGAGGGGAGGACGGTAGGGAGATGGGTTAACCAAGTGCTCAGGATTAAGGAGTACACTGGTCGTGATAAGCACCAGGTTATGTATGGAAGTGTTGAATCACTATATTGTACACATGCAACTAATATAACACTGTATGTTAACTACATGGGAATTAACATAAGAACTTTAAAGAAATGATAAATAGCATAATCATCTGAAAATTTAGAAAAATAGCAAAGATTTTATTAACTGCTTGACACATCTAAACTCTTTTTATCCTACATATTTTAACTATATCTATAGTATATATATATGAAATATATACTATAGTGTATATATATAGTATATATATATAAATATAAGTAGTATATATGAAACATATATACTATATATATTTATGAATATACATGAAATATATATACCATAGCTATAGTATATGAAAGCTCCTTTTATATAAAAATTTTCAAATACAATTTTCTATAGAAAAATAATTATGATTTATTAAACTTGTTACATTTTAAGTATTGATAGTTTTTAAAAGTACCTTTCAGCTTTACAACTCATTGATAAAGTCATAAATTTTTAAAATGTTGTCCATTTGGGGGATCTTTTCCAAGTTTCTTTTTTCATCTTTTAGCTGCACAGTTTGGAAGATTTTCCCAAAGATTGCCTTCTGGCTTCACGAATTTCATATTTTGCTTCTGCTCAATCGCCCACAAACTTTGGTACCAGACAGCACCTAGGTGCCTTCAAACCACCAGATAACCTGTGGTCTTAATGCTTTAAATGCCCTGGTTCCTGGTGAGTAGACAAGTGCATGGTAGGAATATTCCTGGAACATATTCCTAATGCTGAAATGATGGTCAAAAGTTTATCTATACCTGTAAGCTACACTAAAACTAAACTGATCTATTCTAAATTAAATCCACTTAGATCCTCAAATGCCCATAGCCATTCTTTGTCCACCAGACACAAGGAGAAGCCTGGTGGAAATGAAGCTGGGGTAGGAATATGTAATCATCTTTATCAATGCCTTGTAAAATAACATGTGTTTTGAAACTGTATAAACACATGTGAACAGGTTAACATTATTAGGGCTCCTCTTGGGGCCTTGAATGAGAGGGGTCTGTTCCCATAAAAGTTCTTGAAAATAAGCTTCATTAGATTCACCACAAATCTCCTCTGTTTGGAGTCAATTTCCTTAATCACATGTAATCTAATAAACCAAAGTTCTGCTTCCATTTTCGGCAAGATAAGTAGGATCAGTTATCTTTCCTTTGCATGACTTAATTTTTCTTCATTTCTCTAGCATTTATTCATTCCCTTTTTCTCTTTTTTCTTCAAACTGTCTCTTTACTGGATCTTTTTCCTTAAACTAGAAAAGGGCTGCAGAATTAACCATTACAAAAATGGTGTTAAAACCAACATCTCCACCATTGTCTTACAATCCACATATAGCCTTCTCTCTCCTTTCCTTCACCACTACGGTTCTTATGAGAGCAGTTACAACTAAGTGTACACTCTTCCACTTTCATTTTTTAAAAGGTTTATTTATTTGAGACAGAGAGAGAGAGAGAGAGAGAGAGCATGAATGGGGGAGGGGCAGAGGTAGAGAGAGAGTTTTCAAGCAGACTCCCCACTGAGCATGGAAACTGACTTGGGGCCCATCTCATGACCCATGAGATCAAGACCTGAGTCAAAACCAAAAGTCAGATGCTTACCTGGCTGAGCCACCCACGCACCTGTCTTCTACTTTCATTCTTACCTCAACCTCAAAACAGACCTCTTTCTCTGCTACCTATTGAAAATACCGTTGTCATGATCACTCATGACCTACCAGTTAAATTCAAATGCCCGTTAGTGTCTCAATCTCTAAGATGGCATCTTGATTTTTTGTAACAATTGGATTTCGAAAACTTTGTAATGATACTAATTTTATCTGACTAAATATATACCCATTGCCTACAGGAAAGATCACCTCTGATAATGTGACCTGTTGAAACTGCCTAGACAAGGTTACCGAATCCCAGCTCATTCTAGTCTGGCTTATTTTGCTGCCTGCTGAGATTTAAGTTCTTGTTGTGCTATTTCCCTCATTGAGAGGCTGTAAATAACATTTTCAGACCACATATGGAGCACTGTGAGAACTGACGCTCATTAAGTGTGTTAAGTGAAAGTCATGAGTGGCGTACCAAACATTAGCTATAAATCAAAATTAACAAATGTGACTCGAGTTCTCAGGAGGCAAAACACTTAGAATCTTAAATAATATGGCTGTCAGGAATCACACTGAAAGATACATTTCTCTTCAAATATGTGCACAGATGAAATGCAAAGAAGTAAGCTGTCAAGATAGACAAGGAGAAAGAAATGTGTTGCTTGGCCCTTGAAACAAGTTAATTTAGCATTATAAACCATTGGAGTTTCCTTTTCAAATGGATCCATGTGGAAAATCCAGATGGCCGAATGCTCAGCTCATAAATGTGAAAACTGAGCTCCAAAGCTTGAACATAGTCAAAGCATTATACTAACTTATTGCTCAACATTTTCATCATTTATATTTAAGAGCTAAACATGTAAATTATTCCTTAAAGATACAATATTAGGTCATGCTGTCTTCCTTAATGGGAGTTTGCAGGATTGGTCGGAGAGGGGGCAGTGTAAGAGGACATTGGGCAATTTAGAAATAAATTTTAAAAAATTACCAAGCATCAACAGTGCATTAAACACTTGGCTGCTAGATCTTGAAGTTATAAAAATTTAGTTCTTTTTGGATTTTCCTAACTCAGTGTATTCCTAAGGCCCGAAAAATATTCTAATTCCCATTGATTATTAGTAACTGGAGATTGTCTCAGACTATTTCTTCTCCTTTATCCTCTCTCCCACCATCCAATAAATCAACAAGCAGTATGGGGTTCATGTTTTTAAAGTCTCTCCACATGGCCACTCCTTTCAACTACATTGCTGCTACCTGCCTCCAACTCCCACGGTCCCTTAGCTAGAAGATTCTAATTGCCTCCTACTTCCCTTCTCAAGATCACCTTCCCAAAGCCCCTTCTGACTAAAAAAATCAGTTAATGTGGGTCTGCGGCTTGAAATTTCTTAATGGCTACCTGTAGCCCATATGATAACATTTCAAATTATTTTTTTAAAATATTTTATTTATTTATTTGACAGAGACAGAGATCACAAGCAGGCAGAGAAGCAGGCAGAGAGGGGGGGAAGCACATGCCCTGCTGAGCAGAGAGCCCGATGCGGGGCTCGATCTGAGGACCCTGGGATCATGACCCGAGCCGAAGGCAGAGGCTTTAACCCACTGGGCCACCCAGGCACCCCAATAACATTTCAAATTCTTAGCAGAGCCCAAAAAGCCCATTACTCTAGGTGTCATGTCAGTTTTTATTGTATGCTTTGCACAGTCCAATCTTTCTGAGTTATGTCTATTCTCCCAAATATGCCATGTTCTAGCATGCCTTCATGCCTTTCTACCCTTGCTCCTTTTACCTGAAAGGACCTCATCTATTTATCTCCTTGGAGGTCTGCTGGTAAATCCTCAAATTTCACCTCCAGTTTCACTGTTCCTTTAAATCTTCACTGATTACCAGAGTTTGATATTCCCTACTTTCTATTTTTTCTGCTATCCACTCTCCCCAACACACACCCAATTTTAACTCTTTTTAGAAAGGGATCCTGTCTACATGTCTTCATAGTTTACTATCTAATACACACAGTAGTTGTTACCTAACAGTCATGCACACACACAGGCAGTCTCGGCTTTGCACCATGCCAGGATGCGTAAATTTCAGTTCCTGTGACTCACGGCTTGCTTAAATAATACCCGTTTTTCAATAACATGATCTAGATTTTAGTTTCTACAGTATAATAACTCAGTATATTAACTGAGTAATTGCAGAGAGTATGAACTCCTTTGCTAACTCTTCCATTTACAAATCATAATGTAAATAACAGATGTGCATCAAGTGACTAAAATGTCATTTCTTTTAAAGTTTGTCAATGATGGGATGCCATGGTGGCTCAGTTGGCTAAGCATCTGCTTTAGGCTCTGGTCATGATCGCAGGGTCCTGGAATCGAGTTCCACATCAGTCTCCTTTCTCAGAAGGAAGCCTGATTCTCCCTCTGCCTGCTGTTCCTGCTTGTTCTCTCTCTCTGACAAACAGATAAACAAACTTGAAAAAATAAAGTCTGTCAGTGATTGGGGAGCCTGGGTGCCTCAGTGGGTTAAGCAGTTGACTCTTGGTTTCAGCTCAGGTCATGATCTCAGGATCCCGGGATTGAGCTTCGCATTGGGCATTGCACTCAGGGAGGGGTCTGCTTGAGGATTCTCTCTCTCCCTCTTCTGCTGCTCCTCCCACTCGTGCTCTCTCTCTCAAATAAATAAATCTTAAAAAAAAATGTAGTCTGTCAGTAATTACTCACTGTGCACCTTCAGGCACAGATAAGAGTGTGTAGTTGCATTGCCTCCTTGTCTCTTAGTTACCAATCCATGTGGTATTTACAAGTACAAATAATGAAAAGAGGAAATTGGCTAACAAAGATGAAATCTCAGCAAAGAAATGAAAAGTGATGACACTGGAAGTGAAATTCAAATTAAATGTGAATAGAATTACAAAAGAAATAGCTGACTGTGGGAATGTTGATAATGTTGCCATCCAAGGAACCCTAGATTATAGCCAGAAGAACTCAATAAAGACAAACTTGTCGACATAAATGAGGAAAGAAAGTTAAGGAAAAGGATGAAGATGTCCCAAAGGAAGTGCTGCTGGCAAAAAAATCTTCATGTTAAAGAAAATCAGAAGATATTTCATGACATTGAAAGTGCAAAATACAAAATGTTGGAAGCCAATCCAAACTTAGAAAGGAGTATGATGATTTGCCAAGGGAGAGAGAAGATGCTTTCTCGGCGTTGTAAGTTATACCAGAGGAGAGGGAGGAAAGCTCTGCTCAAACTACTCCTTACCTTTTCTAAAAAGAAATAAAATACTCTCATTCTTAATGTTTCTAATGTTTTTAATCAGTGTGCTAAATAATCATTTTATTGTTTCTGTCTATGTTGATAACCAACATAGAGAGTTTTTAATATTTTGACAAAAATTTAAAGGTCCTGGAACAATATATTTTTCCCCATGGATTATTATGATCACTTTGATTGGAAAATATAAAAAGATTACTTTGCTTGGACTTGCACAGTCACTTTTATGGTCCTGGACTGTTGGGCACAATGAGGGTGGTGTGTGTATAGGCAAATCCATGTGTCCCTGCACACATACTATGAGAAGTGATGGTGTTGGAGCTGAGTCTTGCAGGAAGGGTTAATTGCTAATCAGTAATCAGAATGGAAAGAGGAGGGTGGTAATGTTCACTACAGAACAGCATATGCAGTGGTCTGACGGAGGATGGGGTGCGGTGGGATCTGGCACAGCGAATTCTCAAGTGTGTACGCGGTAAAGACCAGCGAGAGAAACAACTGAAAAGGTCATCTGGTGCCAGGTCTAACAGGGATTGCCTTGCTTGATGACAGACTATGATCTTTATCCTTCAGTTTATGGAAACCTCTAAAGGATTTTTCAGCACATGAGTGACACGATCAGATTCTTCTTTTAGGACTACTAATCACTACTATGATTTAGGACTACTTAATCACTAATCACTACTAAGAATGTGCAGGTCGGATGGGGTGGGAGCCTGCTGCTTGGAGGCAGGAGATACTGAACACTGATTGGCTGGCCGAGGTAGGTTACAGGTAAGAATGAGGAGACACTGAGGGGAGGTCCATGTGAACACACAGTCCCCCTCACTTTGCCCTTCATCATCACGAAAAAAAACCTGTTGTTTCCTTAAAATCCAACATCCTGAACATGTCTCAGTAATCCTCCATTTCAACAGATTGAATAACATCCTTATGGACTGAGCTATAATCACACAGCCGCGGACCCTGCACAAGGGCCAGGGGAGCGCCGACCCTGTTGGTTAGGCTGAATACCAGCTCCTTCCTCACTTACTCAATCAAAGATTCCTTCCTCTCTTTTCCCCTGCATGGGCACTTTGCTGAACATAGCTTTGTTTTCCCTAGCCTGATTAGTAAAAACTTGTTCAGGTAGGATGCTTCATTAACAAATAGTACTCTCTTGTTCCTTTCAGGCTATCTTCTACATTTTAATTTACTGGGCGATGCTAATGAACACAACAGGGGACCTAATAGTTTTCCCTGGGGATGGAGAAAATTAGAAACTTACCAAGTAAACATAGAATAGTAAAGGCATAGCAATGCCAATTTCAAATCTTAATGATACCAAATGTTGCGTAAGTAGTAAAGGG
Source organism: Mellivora capensis (assembly GCA_004024625.1). Taxonomy (NCBI): domain Eukaryota; kingdom Metazoa; phylum Chordata; class Mammalia; order Carnivora; family Mustelidae; genus Mellivora; species Mellivora capensis. Next base: position 98,489 of record PISX010005483.1, read on the forward strand.
TAGGAATGTCACCAAGGTTTGCTTTTTTCATACATTAACATTTCTAAGGATTAATAGTGTTCCAAGAACAACTATGCTGTATCCTGTTATAGACAAGAGCACTGAAAAATGAAATGAGTGAAAATATTTTCTTCTCTTCATTAGAGATTCCAGACGCCCAGGCATTATAACCTTACTTCTTTCAGATTTATCAGAATTTTGCTTTTAAAAAAAATTTTTTTTTTAGATTTTCCTCTTTTAATTTATTTATATATATGACAGAGAAAGAGACAGTGAGAGAGGAACGCAAGCAGGGGGATTGGGAGAGGGAGAGGAAAGCTTCTCCTCGAGCAGGGAGCCTGCTGAGGGGCTCCATCCCAGGACCCTGGGATCATGACCTGGGCTGAAGTCAAATGCTCACCCAGGTGCCTCCAGAATTTTGCTTCTTGATTCCAGAAGCCAATCCCTTCTCGTAATTGTACAACTTCCTTGAATTATACTGTTTGGCTTTTGTGAATCTGAGTTTTATTCCTAAGAAGGGAAAGAAACTTAATGTCAGTAGGCACTGAGCCTTTAAAATCGGAGGCTACGTCATTTTTTCCAAGGATGTCCACAAGCCTTTAATCAGTGTTTTGTTTCATCCAATATAGACTCTTTATTACTAGTTCTTCCCTTGAATGAGATTCTGTTCTTTTCCAGAGAACATGTCCTATTTTTTTTTCTTTGTTAAGACATTTTCTATTGTGGTGGAGGGCAGTCTATGATTTCACCACATACTTGGCAGGTTTCCTTATTCCTCATAATGATCCCATCAACATCAGCAATGAGTATCAATGATAACAATGTCCCTCTTCAGGCTCTTTCCTAGGCAGATGCATCTGGCTTCTTTGAATGGCATTTGCTAGAGCCCAGACAGCGAGATAATAATATGCCATGGCTAGCGATGCCAGCCTTTCACTCTTTGACCAATTACCTCCTCAACATTGTTCAGACTGAAACCAAAACACCCTGAATGAGTTTACTCATCTTTAGAAGTTATGAAATACATGAGAAGCTACAAATGAGACTAGCGATCTTTTCTGAGTGATGGAAAGAGACACTTATTCTTTCTATATAATAGCAAAATTTTCATTTATTATTATTTTTCAGGCACTGAAGAGCAGAGACTGACAATTTTCTGTGGACATTCAAAGCATATAGTGTCAGACGCAGGGCACATATTTATTTCTATAACTGTAAGATAACTGTGAGTCCTGAATTTTAGGGAAAATGTAGTAAGAGGGTTTTCTGAATGACAATATTAACTCAAGTTATATTATTTTAATGATGAATGGCTGCATTACTCAGGTGCTCATGACAACATAATTACATCAACAATGATAGGAAAAATAAAGGGGAATAGTAGCACATTCATGAAGGAAAGGCAGTTACTACTTTTTCAGACTCAAGAAACACAGTACAACATGGTAACTGGGAAACAACCATAGTAAAGGAAACAGAAGTATCAGAAACCCTGCAAAAATAGATTGACTATGGGTCAAAGTTCACAAAGATTAAACATTTTTGTGGAAAGCAGCTGTACTTTCTAATCAAATCATATGCACACATTTTGAAATGACTGATTTTCCGCATGGACATGTATGTAAAGATACCACATGGTTGCATTAAGTATATTTGCATATATTTGATGCACATATAGAGAGGTAAGCAGAGTTATACACATAAACTTCTCAGAATAAGACTTAGCACAATTTTCAATGATTTTTATGCCAAATCCTATAATCTTGATTAACTGATATTCAGCTAAATATAGCCTTCTTTTTAAAAATATTTTATTTATTTATTTGACACAGAGCGAGAAAGAGGACAAGTAGGTAGAGTGACAGAAAGAGGTAGAGGGAGAAGCAGATTCCCCGCCAAGCAGGGAGCCCGATGGTGGGACTCGATTCCAGGATCCTGGGATCATGACCTGAGCTGAAGGTGGCCACTTAACCAACTGAGCCCCTCAGGCGCCCCTAAACATAACCTTCTTTTAATTTAATTGGCACTTGAGAACAAGTACAGCATTAATATGTTTAACAATACTGTAAAATAACTTAGAGATTAAAAGAATGAATTCTGGAGTTATTATTTAGATACCAATGAAAGATAATTCTTTGGTGGATATAATCGCATTTAAACCAGAATATTCCATTTTTACCAACACTAGATAACAGAAAGTAATATTTTTCTATTAGCTATATATCCATTTATGTTCACTGATAATTTGCCTTACCTCTCTGTCTACAAGCTTTGCCAGAGCTGGATTTAAAAAAAACAAAAAACATAACTTTATTTCTATATCTGGTTCCAGTCTTTAAGTATGGACGAAGGGCTTACCTCAAATGGCACATTTAACATGAAATCATTTCTTAGGTTGTGCTAATTTAGGTACCATCTTATCTTAGTTGTTATAGCTCAATTACGCTGTACACTTAAAGCCATAGGCAACAGATGTCCAAGATGCAGGTCTGCTCAGATATTGAGGGACCAGAGGGACTGTAGGACTCACCAGTTCTTTTGATGTGCGAATTTGAACATGAATCTCTAACTTGGAGGGAAAGTGATCCACTGTGCAGTCATTTCAAAATGGACCAGAGATGAACTGAATAAGGAAAGATTTTATCAACCATGAGGTTAGCACATATGAGTAGGCCACTGTAAATTTTTATTAAAAAACAATTTAGCTTTGATCAGATGTACTAAACGTTTAGACAAGAAAATATGGTTGGTTCTTAAAGAGAAATCAGGCCAAACACAAACAAAACAACAACAACAAAAAAATAGTTACAGAACTTTAAAGTATATTAAAGAAAATTCTGCCAGTTTAGGGAGAGGAGTGAAGTATGATTCCCGAATGTCTATTTCCCAACTGGCTAAGATGGGAGGGAAATGAAAATAAAAGTTTCTTTTAGTATTTGAAGGGTTATTTTCTTCTAGCCACAAAAATATGTGGACTCGGTATAAAAAGGTTAGAGACAAAACAACAACAATAAAATGCTACCCCTCACTTGAAAAGAAAACTACATAAGACGTAATTAGAGAAATGAATATTTGGAGGAAATGGGAATAATAAAAAAATAAAAATAAATTTCCACGGATAAAAGCCTTTGTAATCTGCTTAAGTCTATCCTATCAGCTGGAACATACTAGAAAACTTAAAGCAGTTGGAGAAGGTTGGAAGCAGTCATTTGGAAGCTAAGAATCGACAATTCCTGAGATGGAAGTGAAAGATATCTCTCAAATGTTAAAAAGGAAAACTTACTGCTAGAAAGCACTCCACTAAAGTTTACTACAGAAGAACTAATGAATAGGTACATCTTGGACAAGTAAAAGAAAAAAAAATTCAACTTATACTTCCTGAATGTTGTTACCTGTTCTTTTATCCTTGATCTATGTGTTCACACTGACAAGTTTTACAACTGCAAATCTATGGGCCAAATCAGAGTTAACGCGTCTCCCCAGGGTTTTATAAGCTGAAAGGCAGCATGTATTCTGGGTGGAAAACCCTAGGGCCGCTATGTGTAGAGGTCTTTCTAGTGGTGTGATTTCAGGAGGGCTGGGAAAAGCCCTCCTGTATACCTCCCAGCTGCTGTGAATGTTACCATTGTGTCTTGTAAACTTCCTTCAAGTCAAGTCTTTTCAGAGACTATCCTATGCTTTTATGTCATATAACTATCAATTATAACTTACAGCTGGATGTACATGGTTTCATCGACTTTCTTCCATTGGCATAGTTAGCTGTGAGTAAGGAGCAGAGGGTATTTGAGAATATGGAAGATGGGAAAAAGATCATTTTGTACATGGCAACTACCTAGGCATTGCTCTGGATCAGGAAACCGGGGTGGGGGGATTCCTATGTAGGTGAGGAAAAATAAACACACAGGCCATTTACATGGATCTTGGACATTTACCATGGATTTCCCTTAATCTCACTTCTTTGTATAATCCTCTCTCCCTTTGCTTGTGAAGAAGTTGAAATTCGGGAAGAACGTTTATGACTTGTTCAAATTCATGTAGCTAATAACTAAGACTCACTGGGGTCTTCTGATTCCAGATCCTTTGCTCTTTTCACCAGAGCATGAGAGGTCTGAGCACTTAGGGAGGGCAATAAAACTTTGAAAAAAAGGTTAAATTCCAAAAGGATAAATCCCAATATTTTTCATTTCCACTATTCTGTCAAGGACTGGTTTTCAAACACATGTTAGAATGTTATACAAGAGATTTCTAAGATTGGCTGTATTTCTACATATGTTGGACACTCAAAGGACCAGATTGAGGTTGCATCATATACATTTTTCATGTATTAAAAGTCAAACATATGCACTTGATAAATAAAAAAAAAGAGGATGCTATCAAAGATCACTAGTGACTTGTCCCACTGTTCCCCTCTGTGATCTATGACCACAGATGAGCAAGTAATCAGACACAAGCATGTCTCCATCAGTCCTTATCAGCTCCTTCTGCTACCCCTAATGTGAGTTGTTCAGCACAATGAGTGTGGTTCTGTTGTTTCAAATATTTTTTCATAGGAGATTTTCAGTTTAGGCATGGTCTTTAGAACCTAAGCCCTCGTGATTCAGTTCCACAGTGTTCTATTTGGTTTTCTATAGCAGTGTCTTCGAATGTGTCCTGTAGAATATTAGTTCTGTGCAATGTCAAACACGCCAGGGAACTCTTGAGGTGTACACATATACATATATATGTGTACATGCGTGACTAGACATATATATATAGATAGGTTTTTGACTGTAGGACTCACCAGTTCTTTTGATGTGCGAATTTGAACATGAATCTCTAACTTGGAGGGAAAGTGATCCACTGTGCACGAATTTTCCAGTGCATGTTATGGGCATTAAATTCTGAGATACACCCTTTGGATTATACGTATATGTACACACGAATGTATGCATGGTTATGTATACACAAATATAATCCGCATATATCTATATAAGTATATGTGCGTGTATATAATATTTACATATGAAATATATAACATGTAGCCTTTTTATAATAAGAATAAACAGTCTCTAATGTTAGAAAGGGAAAGTAGGTGATTTTGAGGTGATCAAAAGAAAAGAGGGCGTGTATGTCAGTTTCCTTGGTGTCTGCTGAATGAGGACTGAGCAAGCGAACCACAGAGAGACTTGAGGTAGAAAGGCATCTCCTGGACTCTAGACAGATTAAGTCAAAAGACACTGCAGGGGAGGACTACAGACTGAGCACCTGTAGCAGAAGAGCCCGTGTCCCCTGCTATCCCCACTCTCCAGCCAACCCCAGCCCAGAGGGGAGTGAGCGCCTCTCCGCGGATGGATAACCTACAGAGCTCCGCGCAGGCCAGACAGGAGGGCCCTGACACCAATAACTAAGAAATCTGAAAGGATAACATTCACGGCAGACAAAGGGGAAGCTGCTATTTCTGTCAGAACAATACACTTTCTCTTTTGAAGCCATTTGCTTCTCCTGCATTCAGATCCTCATGAGGGCCCAACCCTTACTGCTGATACCCTCTATCTAACAGGCCCTTCCTGTGGGGTAGTATATGGAATGACTAAGTATATGCCCCTGGCCGTTCCCAGTTGTTTTGGGAGGCATTATAACCATTCTGGCTGCAGGCCTCCTACAGATCATACAAACTCATGTTAATTATCACAGGAATTTATGTCAGGAAACCTATGGTAACAATTTTGGCCTCTATTTTTCTTGTGAACATGGTAGTTAAGGTGAGATAGGCCCAGCACATTTCTAAGCAATTAGAGTGGATAGCGCAGGATCCAATGGGACAATTCCAGGCACCCCTATAAACTATGTCATCAGTCCCCATCCTACCCAATTCAAAGATGTTGCTGTTTCACTGTGGAAGAAAGGATGATAATCATGGGCTAGAGGGAGAAGTGGTGCGGGGGCAGGGAATAGACCAAAAATACATGTCAAAGACCAGCAATGCAATGGCCTTTTCAATAGAAATCCATCCATATTCATGTAGACCAGCGTCTTCATGGCCTCTTCAACAGAAATCCATCCATGTTCTTGCAGTGGAAATAATGGCATAACTATAAGATTGTAAGATTCACATGGGCACAATCCAAAAACACATAATAATTTTTTGTTTAATGTGACTGTATCTTTTTCTCTAACTGCATCACAGTCTAAAAGGAAAGTTTGCTACTATGTCTACAGCTGTATTCAAAAATGGGAATTTAATTAAGCTTCATACTTATTGGGACAAAGGGAATAATTTAAGCACAAAATGCCAGGGAATGACTAACTTTTGTAAGGAAAGGTAGAGAATTGTGTATCTGGCTGAAAAATGAGATAATACCACCTGTTCTCACATACACGTACATATGTGTACAACCCACTGCAGACCCTGTACACAATGGTTAGCCTTTCACTGAGCTTCATTCCTCCCCCTCAGCTTGACGAGAGACAAATTTTGGGACTGCCACTGATGAGAGATAGTTGGTGACAGTTTTTAACATAGCTCTTGATTATCTAAAATCAGAGGAATGCTCCATAGGCTGCCAGGAAATTGTCTCTGGATTTCAGGATGCTTCTTTGTTGGGATGCTTCTCTCCCTCCACTGCCAGGGCTAGTTCTGTGTGGGGGCTGGCCAGGTGGGAGGATACCTATCTGTACCCCGTGATTTGAGGGCTACTGACACAGCCACTCACTAAAAATATATCTATCATAAGCCTGCCTCAATGACCAGGAGACAAGCAAAACTCCTTCAGGGTCACCCATTAATAATTATGACATAGGGAATCCTAGGTGAGAGGAAGAAAGACTGTGAAAGATCACCTGGTCAAGCCCATTCACTGTACAAATAAGAAAATGACACCCAGAGGTTAGGTGATTATTCCACATTTTTTTCTAGTTAGTCTATGATTACCTTGTGTCAGCAAGTAAAGAGCTAAGATCTTGCATGCAGGTGTTCCTGAAGGACATTATTAAAGCAAGAGGCTTCATAAAGGCATGAAAATCCTGTAACAGAGCTGAAAGGGTGGCTCCAAAGAAGGCTATCCCTCTTTTCCTGTCCATTATACAACCATATAAAGTGAGCATACTTGTGTGTATGTATATATATAAAATTTAGCATACTGTACCTAATATTAATAACTATACATCCTCGTAATTCTTTCTAATGACTTCATTAGTAATCAATAGCATGGAAATACCGTGATTTATTTATCCAATATTATTATTTAACACTTATGTTGTATCTTTTTTTTTTTTTTAACCTCTATACAGGACACTGGCATTTTTCAATTTTCCAAGAAGTAATAACTTTACACACATGTGGTCCTCTCCTAAGAATGTGGTTGTGTATGTGATATCTCTTAAGTCAAAGTTAACTATTATTTTAAAGATTTGGTGCAATTATAATGACATTCTTTTCTGAAAATACATTATGTATCTGCAACCAGCTCCATTCCCAGGATCTCAGAGATCTCTCTACTTGCATGCACTGTCATTCCCCGGCCAGAGGGTGGCAAGCTCGAGGCTCCCATGGTCTCTCTCTGTCCTGCTTGTACTGTTTGTTTTTGAGCTTCTTGTTCTGAAAAGCCCAGGGATCCTTAGAAGGGGTCATTAGGGAGGCTTGGATGGCTATGTATTTCCCCCTTAGTACTGCCTTTGCTGTATCCCATAGGTTTTGGACCAAAGTGTCTTCATTCTCATTGGTTTATATGAATTGTTTAAGTTCTTCTTTGATCTCCTGGATCAAAGAACAATACTTTGCATTCTTAAGCATGGCGGTCTTTAGCTTCCAGGTGTTTGAGTTCCTTCCAAACTTTTCCTTGTGGTTGAGCTCCAGTTTCAAAGCATTGTGATCTGAGAATATGCAGGGAATAATCTCAGTCTTTTGGTATCGGTTGAGTCTTGACTTGTGACCCAGTATGTGGTCGATTCTGGAGAAGGTTCCATGTGCACTTGAGAAGAATGAGCATTCTGTTGTTTTAGGGTGGAATGTTCTGTATATATCTATGAGGTCCATCTGGTCCAATGTATCATTCAATACTTTTGTTTCTTTATTGATTTTCTGCTTGGATGATCTATTACTGAGAGAGGCGTGTTGAGATCTCCTACTATAAATGTATTCATATCGATATGACTCTTTATCTTGATTAATAGTTTTCTTATGTAATTGGCTACTCCCATATTGGAGGCATAAATATTTATAATTGTTAGATCACTTGGTGGATAGTCCCTTTAAGAATGATGGAGTGTCCTTCTGTATCTCTGACTACAGTCTTTAGTTTAAAATTTAATTTATCTGATATGAGAATCACTACCCCGGCCTTCTTTTGAGGCCCATTGGCATGAAAGATGCTTCTCCATCCCTTTCACTTCACAGTCTGGGTGTATCCTTAGGTTCAAAATGGGTCTCTTATAGACAACATATGGATGGGTCCTGTCATTTTATCCAATCTGCAACCCTGTGTCATTTTATGGGTGCATTTAGGCCATTCACATTGAGAGTGATTATTGATAGATATGTTTTTATTGACATTGTGTTACCTTTGAAGTCTTTCTTTCTGTAGACAGTCTCTATATTTCTGCTCAATGATATTCTTAGGATTTTTCCTCTTTTATAGAACCCCCCTTAATATATCCTGCAGTGTCGGCTTGGTGGTCGCATACTCTTTTAAGCCTTGCCGGTCTTGGAGACTCTTTATCTCTCCATCCATTTTGAATGTCAGTCTTGCTGGATAAAGTATTCTTGGCTGCATGTTCTTCTCATTTAGTGCCCTGAATATATCTTGCCAGCCCTTTCTGGCTTGCCAGGTTGCTGTGGACAGGTCTGACGTTATTCTGATGGGCTTTCCTCTGTACGTAAGGAGCTTCTTTGTCCTAGCTGCCTTCAAG